>CM037851.1:277526049-277549415 GCA_021234595.1 Delia radicum | reverse complement strand
CTATAGACAGCATTGTTCAACAAATCTATTCGCACTCGGGAGATAACCTGAACATATATGTGGCTTTATAATTATTTTGCATAGTGTATTACTTGGCCGTTGATGAATATTATTTAGCAGCAAAGCTTTAAGAAGTGGACGTTTATAAATGTTATTTTTTTTTTTTAGTTTTGAGGTTATGGAGAAGAAACAAAAACCTTCTAAGTTTTTTTTTTAGTTGTTCTCTTTTGGGAAACTGAAAATTGTGTTAATACCTTCAGTTAATTGGTATTTTGTGCATCAGAACTAACTAAAATAATATGTAAGCTTGAAATTGTTATCTTTTTTGATTATATGAAAATGTTGTTGTGGTTGTATCTGCCAATAATATGTTTATAAAATTTATAAGCAGAATCTCGACATAGCTGCTGCAACAAATCGAAAAAAATAAAATATATGTTCTCAATAATATTATATTTATTTGTAGTTAGTAATTGTAGGAGATACATTTTCAGGCTTAACTTTGTCTTCGAAGATAGCTAACCTTACACTCAAAAAAAAAAAAGTTAGTAAAGTCAGCATAAAATTTTGCTGATTCAGCAAAATTTTAGTCAGGAGGGGGCTTGCGAAAAAAATTGCTAATGTTAGTAAAATCTTTTGCTGAAAACTAGCGAACTGATTTTTCGCAACAAAATTAATAGATTCAGCAAAAGTTTTGCTAACACTTAGTTTATTCAAAATTAAAAAATCCTTGCTAAAAGCTAATAAAATTATTGCTGAATATTAGTAGACTGAAAACAACTTAGCAAATTTTAATTTATTTTGCTGAAAATCTTCAAATTTTTTTTGTTATTATTTTTTTTTTAAATAATTTGCAATACTTTACAAAATATAAAAATGTTCATAATCCTTCATTGACGACACGAATTAATTTAATATCTGACAATATATAGAAATAACTATAGTACATAACATAAACAAACAAATTATCTTTCAACTACTTACATCAATGGTTGTCTAAATGAGGACATCTTCTAGAAACGAAACAAAACGAAATAACAAAATATACAACAATTTTTAGCAATAAGAAAAAGGAGACATACAAAAGTACATAAGGTGTGTGTCCTTATCTATCGCTTTAGTCTGTCTACCTGAACGTATATTTGTTTGGAATTTGACCACACTACATTAATAGTCACTATAACCACACCACATTAATAGTCACTATAAAACTGTAAAAAATATTACTTGAGACAGAGTAGTTCAAAGTTTAGTAACGTCATTATGCTTGTTAGGAAAAGACCCTAGCCACGTGTTTGATTACTATGAAGACAAAAATGGAGCAAAATTGATAGTTATTGTTTTTTTTTTAAAGTTCTGCCTATTCTGGAGGCTTTAGCTTATCTAACACTTCGGGTTCTGATGAGATCTGTAGCCAGATCGAAATACTAGTATCAACCTAGCTAAAATGTTTAATTTGCTTTATTTTTGTAAATATACGGAGGCTTGAAAGCTCGTTATAAATTGAAAAAGTCACTACAATCATTTAGTTTACAAATACGCATTTAATTTTTATTAAATTTGAATATTTTATTTTGTAATGAAAAATGAAAATTATTCAAGTTCGAGGCCATACTCTATATTTCTTTATTAGGATATTGTCCTAACAAATAATCTATAGAGTTTTTGTTTTCAAATTTATTCTTTGACCCTTTTAGGAATGTGTAGATAGATCTATTTCGGGAATTTTCTAGGTTCCCATCATTGAAATAGGTAACAATCCTATGCCAAACATCAAACATTCATATAAATTAGTTTACTCACTACATGAGAAGTATATGAGCTCGAAGTAAAACAGATTATCACCATTGATCAAAAAATAAATAGAAAACTTTTATTTTGCCTTTAATTTAATTTATAGACAATTTCTTTGACAACACAAAATTTAAGTTTTTTTAATTTGCAAATTATATGTATACGATACACATTGCCTTTTGTTTTATTATGTATGAAAAACAGATACAAAAATCTTCCATGGTTGATTTTTCTTTTATATGTCTTACAAGAGTTGTACTTTTTTGTATCATTTACCTCATCTCTACTACATCTTGACATGCAGCGACATCTACTTCATTTTGCATATATTTTTCAATCTGGTTGTCGTCCACACTATTAAACTTATCAGTACATTTTTTTTAGCAAACTAAATTAGTAAAACATTAGTATATTATTAACAAAACATTAGTTCAAAACGGTTAAGTGCTGAATAAGTTTATAAGTAACCTTTTAGCTGAAAACACAATTTCAGCAAAAAATTTCCTGAAAAGTAGTATACTTGATTTACAAGACGTTTTACTAACTTTTCTACTAACTTATTTTTTTGAGTGTACAACAACCAAACTACATGCAATTATACCAAATAAAAAGAAATATGAACAGTGGTAAACATGAATTCTTAAGACCTGAGATTTTTTACAAAAATAAGTCTTCATTATATTTCAATGAGTTTTCTTAGAACTTTTAGTTTTTCTTAAGTCTGAGAGAAATTGGTTTTTTAATAGCAATTCCTCTAAATCTTAGTTTTATTAACAAAATTCAGTACAAAAAATTTTAAGCTTAAAATAACATAACAGAGATCACAAAAAATGTAAAAACTAGAAAACTTTTAAAATCAATAGAGTCCGGCCGAAATGTAATCGCCAAAAAATGGCATTTGGATAATATTTGGTAATTAAAAGTATTTTTGGAAAATTTGTTTAATGTCAACATTTTTAAGGACGATCCAGACTGACTTTAAATTTTTAAATTAAAGACCAATTCTAAGAGACTGTGACGGTGAAGTTAACTGTTGCGGTTAAGTTAATATAATTTTTACTTTTAAAAAGTTGTTTTTAAATGTTAATATTAGAATTAAAAATGTTGAATATTTAACTTTTTTGTTTGGAATTGTATTCTTATAAATCCGGGGATTACCGAAGCAAATTCCCGGGATTGCGGGAACAGAAAAATGCTTAGTTTCCCGGGAATCCCGGGATGCATTCCCTATTTAGAACACATACACTAGGGTGTCCCGTATAAAAAAAACATTAGGAATACCACTCAATCGATGTGCATTAAAGAGCTAAATATGGGAAAAACAAGTAAACAAAATTGTTCCCTACCACCCAGCAAACCACACATTACCCAATAATGGGTAAAGTAATGTATCGCCATAGGGCTTAAGTACACCTTACTTCATTGATGAATTTTACGGGCGATGAGCCTAAAAGTAATGGGTGGACTCATTACATAGCAGGGGGTAAAGTAACTGGCTACTTTTATGGTTACTGGGTTTGGAAAAGTAATGTGTCTATAAATATATTTTCATAAAAAAAAATTATTGCACATACTTTTTTTTAATTAAATAAATAACATGTTCGATCTGAGATTCGAACCAGGGGTCTCTGGTTGCTAGGTGAGAACTCTACCAACTGAGCTATCGTCGCATACAATAATGGATTGGTATGGTAAATGGTAAATGAATTGTTGTGCTTCGAGTTGTTGTTTGTGATAAAACAAATCACAAATAATGTGTCTAAATATAGAATTTAAAAAAAATTTAAACATTATTATTATTTCTTTAAAGTTTTATTAGTTTATGTTTTTATATACGTCGAGATTAGAAAGTCTGGAACGTCCCGAAGTTTCAGAAAAGCTAGAGCCTCCAGAATAGGTAGAGCTTTAACAAAAAACCTATTAATCATCAATTTTATTTATTCTGGTCTTAGTAATCCAACAAGCATCATGACGTTACTAAACTGTGAAACCAAAAATGTTCTATTTAAATATATAGAAATAATTTAGTTTTTACTCTGGCTCAAGTAATATTTTTTTTAGAGTTTTATTAGATTTTTGTTTTTATATACATCGAGATTATTTTTATGTTTTTTTTTTTATCAAACACTACATTAATTTTCGTTTATATTTCATGGATTATGTAATTGATGATCGGTAAGTCATTATTTTTTTTGAAATAATGTAAAAGGTAATAATGTATCATTACAAGGTAGTCCATGGGTGTCCAATTATAGGTAACTCATAATGTTGAATGTAGGTAGTGTACATTACAATGTAATGCATTACGTTACCAACTAGTGGTAACTCATTACTTTATGTTTCGAAATAATGAAGAAGGTAAGGAGTATTCATTACAAAGTAAAACATTATGTAATCCATTATCGGCAACTCTTTACTTTTTGTTGGAAAATAATGATACGGGTAAGGAGTATACATTACAAGGTAATGTCTACTTATCGCACCCATTACCAAAGTTTTGCTTGGCAGCTATTGAAGTTACCGGTTGTAGTGCATTTTGACAAAAAAAAAGTTTTGAGATTTTTTTCGAAATATTGCTCAAAGTTTCGTAATTTTTTGCATATTACTGCACTCAGGGAACCTCTGCTTTAAAAATATGTAGTTGTTTGGGTTGCAATACAGTTCCTTTATTTTTAATGTATATAGTGTCAGTCATTTGTAGAACAAATTAAATTGTTAACTAATCTTGTGGTTAATTTAAAAAAATAAATGTTTGTTTTTTTTTTTACTAACATATCGCACACCCAGTTCAAAAGTGACTCAACCCAAAATTTTAATTTTTCGGGCTTATGTGCTTAAACTATGCACAATACACTTGTTTATCAATAAAAAAAATTTCAGTGTATTTTGTTATTGTTAACTGTTGCTGAAGAACAGTTATATCTTTCTTTATGGTCGAATTGGTATAAAGTTGCAAATATTTTTTTTTCGATTTCTGAAAAATTAAAAATTTTGAAGTTGAGTCCCTTTTGGAACTAGGTGTGCGATATGTGGTTCCTTTTTACTAAAATTGTTAGTAATTTTTTGAACAGTAAAAACAAATAACAAATGTTAGTTGAATTTAATGAAATGTTAGTCGTCCTTTCTTCAAGTGAAATTTCATTTGTTTTTGACTACATTTGATGTCGTCTTTACCTACATAACCCTATGGGGAATGAGGAGTCAATTGACCTAAAAATGACTGGTTAAAGAAGGACTTATCACAGGACTGGTATAATTTAATACTGAAGTGGGTTAAGCAGTGTCAATTGTCCTAAAATTACCAATCCTGTGACTGGTAGAGGGAGGACATACCACTTAACCAGAATGCTTATTAACAAGAAGAAGCCAGTTGGCCAAAATTTTACCCATTGGAAGCTGTTTAGTTTTCGTTTATTTTTATGCCCATCTTTGGTTAGTCCTGTGGCATGCCACTATGTGGTTTAAGGCAGGACAAATGACCCCCTCCTATGACAAGCCCATGTTAAAGTTGCCAGTTGTTTACATAGGGTAAGGTTTAGCAGAGGACCGGTCTCTGGCACGAAGGGACCGATCCTGTGGCACACGCAGGACCGGTCCCATTCCCCATAGGGAATATCCTTAGTGTGGCAAAAATATTTTAAAATTTTCTGTAATTCAGTAATTGTGGTCTAACAGAGTCTATATTTCCTAAGTAAATGGACTATTTAAAAATTTAAAAAAATCTGAAAGCTGCAATTGTCTACCTTAGTTAAGAAAATAACCACTTCTTTCGAAAATGCATTCATAATGCAATTGCAATTGTTGAATGCATTTTTCAATTCCCCCCCACTCATTCGATTTTTTAAATTAAATATCCTAAAGAAGACAATTGCGGCTTTCAGATGCTTTTAAGATATTTTAAATTAAAGTTCTTAAGCTTAAACTACTGTGCAACATAAGCTTTGAAAGATTAACATTATTGTTTTTATTCGCGTTTGTAAAATGGCCAATGGTTCAATGAGTTGCTGGAGTACAGAATATTTTTGTTGTTGTTATTGTTGATGCTGCTGCAAATATTGTTGATTACAATTGCTGCTGCCTTCTGCTGCTGTTGTAGTTGCTACAAATACATTTATTCATTGATTTCGTCTTCGTGATGTACTTTAATGAAATGAAATCTGATACCTTCGTGTATACTGGATTTTACTTCGACTTCTTTTACTTCTACTATTCCTCAAATTATCATCATCATCATCCTCATCGTCATCATCTGCAGAAGCAGACAGTGTAAAATCCATTATAAACTATGTAATACTAACCAATAATGTTGCTGATGCTGCTGCTGCTGCAACAGTCGTCTATTAGCAGCCGCAAAAACTTCTATATCGGCATCTGTATATGCCAAGTTGTAACAAGTTTTTTTTTTTTTTTTGTCTGCTAAAATTATTATCTGCCGTTTTATCCGCGTTGCAAATATTAAATTTCTCATCACGCCCTAACCACAAGGCATTTTGGTGGCGATTTTAGTCTGTTGTTGTTGTAGTTTCATAAGCAGTTTATCGCATTTTAAATCCCCAGAGGGGGTTAGCGGGCGCTTAGTAGTGGCACAATTAAAAAACGTGAAAATTTAAGCGTTCTTAGCACTTTTTAAAAAGATTTATGCTTTTAAAGTATTTTACCTCAATTACTTACTTACACTGCACCACTTCACTAAAGCACATACACTACTTTAAGAAGGAGCAAACGAACGATTTAAAATGAACACAAGCCACTACCACCACCACCACGCCATCACCAACACCAACCACACCATCTCTCAATGACTTTAGCACCTTCTTTATTAGTATTTAGTTTAAAAAGTGTTGCGCTTGCGCTATTTGCTGGCTGTTTGGTGTTCTCCTTCAAATCTTTGTATGACTGCTTTTCGGAAGTGTTACTGTTCTGTTTAATGATTTTTATTTTTCTTTCATTTTATTGAATTTTCAATTCCTTGGAGAGTTTTGTTACTTTACCGTTTTTTTTTTGTGACTTTATAAGTAACTTTCATAATTTCCGACACTCAGAGATTGAAGCAGATGAATTCATTGATATTCTTGAATCACTACTGGCATTGTTGGTTGGTTTAAGTGGCAGCTCACGCATCAAGGAACGTTAAAATCGACTCCGCTTTGAAAGACCACACTACCCGTAAAAGCTAATATCTGTTTAAACGAATTTTAAAAAATTTTTAAATTTAAAAAACAATTAAATAAACTCCAGATCGATCCTCATGGATGATTTTGAAAAGACATTTATTTTATATCCTTAACTTAAGTTATAAATATATTATAAATAAATAAATATCACAAGTTTTAAATTTTGTATAGCAGAAGTATCAAAAAATCTAAATATCGCTGATTTTGATGATTTATTAAGCACATAAAAGAAATTACTTTTAAAAATCAGCAAGTAGGAAATGATCTTTAATTTGATCAGTTATATGCAAATTTAAATTTTTTAAAAGTTTTTTAAAATAGTCCAATTTTCCCATCTGTGTATGGGGTGATATAGAGCGGTATGGTATGGAGGTTTCAACCTCGCACATTTTATCATTAAATATTTCTCACATTCTTATAAAGCCGTGATCAAAGTTTCACTTTGATATCTCTGCTGGAAGTATTTTTGGCCACCAACTCCATACAAGTCCGGCCAATGTGCGTTGCCTTCCTAACCCTGCGCTCGGTATTTAGTTTCCATGATAGTTTTGAGTTTAAGGTGAGACCAAGATACTTAGCATGCCCAAAGAGAGTGTAGCTGTGCATTCCATGAGTCGCTGTAGTCTGAAGCTCGAATTGAACTTATTGGTGAAAAGAAAAAGTTCTCTTAGTAACTGGGCTACATCTAGTAGGCCAGTTACTGAGAGTTTCCAGAGCGTTAGTTTTTATGTCACTTATCACATCCAGAAACATCACTGATACTAGTATCACCACATCATCCGCATAAACAACGACCTTGACATCCTGAATGCCTAGCGTGGCAATAACTGAATTAATAACTAGGAGCTGTAACATGGGCCAGATCACCCCACTCTACTGCGTACCTCTTTTTTTTCGTTACAAAAACTAAAATTTATGCCATTACCATCTTGCATCTTCATCGAGACAAGCACAAACACTATTGCAGGTTCATGTCTGGCTCTGTCTCGGCAAATATTCTTGTCAACATCTATCTGATCTGTTGAAATAATTTTATCTAAATATGCTTTTCCATATGTTAAATCTTTTTTAAAATTACTTATTTTGCTTTAGAATCTGCTTTTGAATTCTATCCATTACGAAGTTTTATATCAGTTTAAAAGGTTATGAAACCATAAGACATGAAAGTTGGGTTGAGAACGGATTCTAAAAGAGTTCATGTGATTCTAGTACATTTTAGCGAAATAATATTTACAATTGTGCGCCCCGGTAGGCTAGTTGGAAGCGTGCTGGCTTATCAGTGCGGGGGTCATGGGTTCGATTCCTAGTGTTCGGTTAGGGTAATAGGATTTAATTTGTAATTATATGATTATTAATTAATAAAATAAAATAAATATTTACAAGCTTCATTAACCCATATTGTCCCAAAGTCATTTTTAAATCAATACTTTTCAAAAGAATATATCTTTTAAATGAAACTATATACAACAAATATTTAAAGATTTATGAAAATATGACTTTTTGACTGTTATCGTAAATAATATAAACTTAAAAAACTGCTTCCAGCGTTTCCAATTTTTCTTTTTGGTTTATTTTTTTTATATTACTCAATGGTAGTTATTGGGCTATTCTGGTTAAGAATGCATTATTTTAAATTTCTGTCGCCACCTCATTTTCACAATCTAGGCTTTTCGCGTCTGTTGTTCGGTTTGCTCTTGTATAAAAAAAGCTGTCGCCAT
Organism: Delia radicum; assembly: GCA_021234595.1. Classification (NCBI taxonomy): domain Eukaryota; kingdom Metazoa; phylum Arthropoda; class Insecta; order Diptera; family Anthomyiidae; genus Delia; species Delia radicum. Next base: position 277,540,729 of record CM037851.1, on the reverse strand, counting down.
AGTCATCATCTCATCTTTAACGTCTTGGTCGTAGTTGTCCTCATCATCATCATCATCGTGATCATCACCACCAGCAGCAGAAGCTTCAAAAAGAATCATTTTATACCATTTCTTTGTAATTGTAGAACTCTGACCATGATCGTTTTAATTTAAATTTTTTTTTTGCCGGCTCCTTGTTTCTTCTCCTCTCTTTATAAACTGAATGAACAAAGAAATGAGTTTCATTAATTCGTGTTTAAAATGAAGTGGTTTATCATTTTTGTTCATGTTCTTCAAATATTTGTATTTGTAATTGTGCCATTGATCATGGGAAATGGATTTGTAATTTAAGATTTCTATTTTGAGTACAGTTACTTTAATTAAATGAAAGTTTTTCAAAGGATTTACAAGGAAGTTAGTGATAGATAGAGATCTTCTTGAAATATATTTTACAGCGAATAAGAAACACTTTGATATTAGAGTAATAACCGGAAATTTATACTAACTGCCATCGAACCGAAATGGACTTAAAGGTGGCGCTGTTGTGGTAGAATGGAAAACTGAGCCATTCGGCCGAATACCGAATTATGACACTATTTCAAATAGTTTGATTTTCAGGCAGACAAAAATATTCTCATAGAGTTTATATTGTCTGTTGTGTGTAATGTATCGGTTTGAGTTAAGCCAATTATCTTTTTCTATTGCAGACACCTGATGATTTGGGTGATGCCAATAAAACAATTTTATTGTCTATCATGAAAATGATCAAACTTTTTGAAAAGCAACAAATAAAATCTAATATGAAAATATCATATTAGATTCTTAATTTCTATTGATAGATTTTAAATTTCTAATGGAAATTCTAAATTTCGGTTGATAAGAAAACAAAAGAAAAATATTTTTACACGATTTATAAAAGCTTTTTATGAAATGATGAAGATTTCTATTCTAAAACATTTGACACACATTTTTATGAAATTTTTCTTCATATCTATGAAAACTTCATGAATAATTGATGACAAACAAGAATGGAGCAAAATTGATTATTAATAGGTTTTTTGTTAAAGTTCTGCCTCTTATGGAGGCTCTAACTTTTCTAAAACTTCGGGTTCTGATGAGATCTTTAGCCAGATCGAAATACTAGTATCAACCTAGCTAATATGTTTGATTTGCTTTATTTTTGTAAATATACGGAGGTTTAAAGCTCGTTATAAATTAATAATTAATGACACAGTTTCATCAATATGATGAAACTTATTTTTGAATAATGGATATCAAATTAAACCTGTTTTAAAGATTTACACAGAGAGAATTTGTTGGACGGGCTTAAATGAAATTTTGTCACTTAACTAATGAAGTTTTCTGCACAGTGCGAATGAAAAATTCTTAAACTGCATGAATAAGGTGCATAGTTTTAATGAAACAATATTTAATGAATCTTTTTAATTAGTCTTATGAAATTTTTAATAAATAAGTTGAAAGTTTTTTAGTAAATTCTATGAAAGACTGCATTAATATAATGAAAAGTTTCAATGGATCTAAAAGCTCAACAGATCTAAAGAAAAAATTCATTGATATCATGCAGCTAATTCTCTCAGTGTATCTAACTGTTTACTAAATTTATTTGAAGGGGTATATGTTTTTTGTTTTCCCCCTTCAACGTATACATATTTCGAGAAAACATGAAAATTATTTTTTTTTGTTGTTTAAAATCCAATTAATTATACAATAATATTAAAACCCTAAAGGTCCGAATAATTTCACATAAATGTTTTGATATCACAAAATTAAATGAAAGTTCCAAAAAATTAAAATTAAAGTTCCAAAAGTTTGTTCACAATAAAAGTTAAAAGCGAAAAACTTCTCCCATACATTTTGTATAACATGACGGACTTTAATTCTAGGGGGTGATTGGCTCAACTTGTTTCTGTATTGGGCCCGCGACTTGCTCTAGTAGACAGTTTAAAGACCAGTTGAATAAGAGATTACAGAAATTTTGTTTATTATTCAGAAAATTGCTAGTGCAGAACATTGGCCAAAAGCTGGATTAGAAAATTTTGTTTCTTAATGGAATAAGAGAATCTTGCCAGGAATTCCTCATTAAAATCAGGCAGTCAGTAATATTAAGTAAAATCAGTTTCAGGGGTAATCCCTAAAATTGACCCTCCTCTCCTCACCCCTTCCAGAATTTTTATTTATCCCGAACCTTAAATACACTGAGAGAATTTAATTCACTTCTGTAAAGAATATCTTCATAGCTTTAATGAAAATTGTCACTGGATCTCGTCCATTGAAACTTTTCATAGAATCTATGAAACAGCTGTCATTAAAGTTAAGGTTTATGAAATGTTTGTAGAATCAATGAAAGTCTTCATAAAACTAATAATACATCCCGACAATGAAGAATTGTTGACTTTCATAAAATTTTTGAATATTAAGAAGTTTCATTGAATTAATAAAACTGTTCATAAACGTCTTGAAAAATGCATTGGAACTAAGCCAATGAACCGCTCTTCACATGCTATTTTAAACAATTTCATTGAAGTCCAAAAATAATAAAAGGCTACATTGAAATAATAAAGCATTTTATAAAATATATTGATCACTTGAGAAATAAATCTTAAAACTAAAGTTTGAAATGTATGAAAATTTTATGAAAAACTAGAAAAATTAAGTCTTTGAAATAATTGCATAGCTCTTAAGAAAAGTTTCATTCAATTTATGAAGAGATCATTTATGTAATCGAATGTATTGTTATTATGAAACTATGAAATTTTATGAAAAAAGTTTAGAAACAATTTTTTAATATTAATAAAATTTCTTTCAATATATCGCTCAATTACTGCAAGACTGACATAACTCAAAAAACACGATTTTGCACAAAACGAGTTTAAAGTTTTCCATCGATATCTGCCTAGCTCGACCCTTTCTGTATTTATTTGGTCACGTTTTTTTATAAATAGGGGGTTTTAATGTGTGTTCCTCTCAGTGCGAATTGTGTGCGAGAGACCCGTGAGTAGTACAGTTCCTCTATGAAGTATATACTCTTTGCACCCACTTTAAAGAAAAAATAAAATATATTATCCTCTATCTCGAAAAGTATACATGATATTAATATGAAATTTTTACACAATATAAAGCATGATATAACTAATAAACCTGCATTATTAACTGCATTAAACCTGCATTGACTTATAACAGTCTTGAAGTACATGAGCGATATATGCATCCATTTATAACATGTATGAACTCATTAATGCACTTATATGAAGTGATTCGAGGTTATACATATTCATATACTAGCATATAGGATTCATATATGTTCATAAGAGTTCATATGTGAGCATATATATACATAAATATTACCAGTTTGATATAATTTTTATTAAAAATAAAAATTATATTTTTTCGACCTTTAATTGTGCAATGAAAATTAAAATTATTCAAGTTCGAGGCCATACTCTATATTTCTTTATTATTATATTGTCCTAACAAATAATCTATAGAGTTTTTGTTTTCAAATTTATTAATTGACCACTTTCACACCAAGAGAAATAAAGTGCCAACCGAATTGAAAAGTGTATATTAATGGTAACAACTTTTAGTACAACGATATTTGTATTAGATTTCTGAACAATATGGGTCTAACAACTTAAATTCAGTTGAATTATCCGAACTTTGTTGTGAAAACTAATGTTTAGTTTTACCAACCGACTGAAACTTGTAATAACCGAATTTGAGTCGTAGTAACCGAATTTCAGTTGGCAAATAGCTAAATTTTTCTCTCTGTGCAGGAATGTGTTGATAGATATACTTCGGAATTTTCCAGGTTTCATGTTCAGAACGTGTTCCTGGAAACAAAAACTCTATAGATTATTTGCTAGGACAATATCCTTGAGTATGGCCTCGAACTTGAATAATTTTCATTTTCATTATAAATATTACCTCAATTTTTGTTAATGCAAACATGTGACCACGAATGGAAATGTATATACATGTATGATTATATATGTAAATATTTACTCAATTTTGCACACAGATGAACATATACACACAAAAAACTAAAAACGGGTTTCAATTAAAAAATATATTGAATCAATTACTATTTTAATTGATTTTGCACCTATCACGGCAATGATAATATCAATTAAAACTTTTCTTGAAAATTAAAAAGGAAAATAAGTAATAAATAACTTCTACGAAAAATAAATGTGATACTCACATAAAAAGTGAGTGAACGATACGTTGGTATGTCTGTTTGTGTGTTTGCTTGTTTTGTTTGTAAAATTCAATATTATTTGGTATGAAAAAAATTTTGAGAATTACGTCTAACATGAAATATGTATTTATATATTTACAAGTCAATCAAAATATTAATTGATTCAGTTAAATATTTGTTAAGAAATAAATTTAATTCATATCAAATCTTTAATTAGATATTTTAGGTTGATAATTTTTTCTGTGTATGATTCCATATTATAACGGTTTATTAATCATGTATGGATTGATGTGGACATATATGAAGCATGTGTGTTCGTGTCCATATATGGCGAAATAATGGAATTTTTCATTGAACCTACGAAAAAAATTCTATAAAATTCGTTCATTAATATCATTAGGGATAATTCTTTCAGTGTATTTGTGCATAAATTAACATTCTTTTTCCATTATTACCATTTTTATTGCATTATTTTTTTGCAACATTCTTTCCAACAATTATTGACTTTCCACTTGATTTAATTCACACCATTCAGCAACACCAGCATCGTCGTCAGCATCACCATCATCATCATCATCTTATTAGCCATATAAGGATGCTGAATGAAATATAATAAAAATTTTAATAACATATTAGTACTTACAAACAATAACTCTTGTAATGTCAACTTAAACACATTCTCACCCAAGTTCAACAACACGGTGCACATAAATCATTCTCAAATCGAATTTAAACTCTCAAAGGAGTTGGAAAAACCAAAACCAAAAAACTCCCTTTTAACGAAAAAACCACAAAAAGATTTAAATAAAACTTTAAAGCAACTAGAAAAAAAAAATAAAATTGTTAAACATGGAAACTATGAAAATTATTGTCAAGTAACAAAAAAAAAAAAAAATCTCAGTCTCAGTAGGAATAAAACAGAAAAAAATGAGTTGGTATGGTGGCTGTGGTTCGCTGTTTACCTTAAAGAATACACAATGTACTGCCAATTATAATGACTACGATTGAATATAAATCAAAAATAGGTAAAACAAATAGACAAACATACTAAACAAACAAATAAGTTTGAAACTACAACAAAAAAAAAAAAAAAAAAAGAGACTGGGTTAAATAAAGTACAAGATTAAAACACAATGAGATGGGATTATAAAAAAATCGATTGAAATGAAATACTTTGGTAGTGGACAATTACTAGGCAGGATAGATTCAATGACCTCTGATACATTTTTCATAGTCCCGAGATGCCCTATTGAGAGAATTTGTATCTCAAGTCTTGAGAGGTCTACATAACCCATTGTGTCCTTTGTCAACATTTCATATAAAGGTTATTTTTTATACAGGCATAGAAGTTTAAGTTGGCAACACTTTTTTAACTAGCGGCCATTTTGTCAGCTGTTAAGTGATTTATGTTTAGTTTGGTTCGGCATTTCAACATGAATAGACTGACGCCTGAACAACGCTTCCAAATTGTGCAAATTTATTTTGAAAATCATGGTTCTGTTCGAAATACCTATCGAGCACTACGTCCATTTTACGGTCAACATAATCGTCCATCAGAGCAATTAATTCGATTAACTATGGAACGTTTTCGCACCATGTTTACTCCTAATGATAATATGCATCCACAGAGACGTCGTACAGTATGTACAGAAGAAGTCATTGCTGCTGTACACACAAAAAAAATTCATAATATTTATGAATATTTTATGAAAAATTTGCTAATGTACTAATTAATGAACTCCTTCATTTTCATATATGAACAGTTCATAAACAATACTGGGAAAGTTTGTGTCTCGTAAATTATGACAAGGATCTTAAAATATATGTAGAAACACTTAATATTTATGAAAAAGTACTTAAACAATTTGCCAATGTAGAAAATCCTAATATTAAAGAAAACTTGCATAAATTGCAATAATACTGTGAATTTTATGTACTTTTTCATAAATGCTAGGGAAACTAGAAACACTTCATAAAAATTAAGTAAATTTCATAAATATTATGAACCTTTAAAAGTATGAACTTTTTCATAAAAAAATATGAATTTTATTTTTTTTGTGTGTAGAGCGTAGCGTAGAGGAAGACTCCAATCAGTCTATCCGTCAATGGCGACTGTTATAGAGCCATGATTACTGACTTTTTCGTTCATCAATTGAACAACCATGATATGCAGGAGCTGTGGTTTCAACAAGACGGCGCAACATGTGACACAGCTAGTGCCACAATTGATTTATTGAAGGAAACGTTTGGTAACCACATAGTTTCACGTTTCGAAGCCGTGAATTGGCCATCACGATCGTGCGATTTAACGCCGCTGGACTAGATAGATAGATATTTTTTATTTATTATTTCTTTAAATTTTTAACAAATATTTGCTTAATTATAAAGTTAATAATAATAAATAAAATACAGCTTGGTTTAAAACCGTCAGCTGGAAAATTGGTTGATATAATTTACATTTTCTAGTAATTACATTTGCTGGTAATTAAAATTAAATTCTGTTTCTAGTAATTAAATTCAGATATTAAAAAACTCCTATATTTGAGTGATTCTTTAACATAGTGATAAAGGTTTTGCCAAGTAGTATCCTCACCTCCATTTAGCACTTTAATAACATTATCATGTGTCAAAATTTGATTATAAAAGTATTTATTACGAAAAACTTTAAACACTGGGCATCTGCGCAAAAAGTGATAAATGGTTTTCTCTTCTCTTAAATTGCACAGAGAGCAAATTCTCGTGTTTTCATCCCGAAATTGACTTCCGTTCAACCATAAAAGTCCCCCCCTTGTCTTCATTATTATAGATATTTGATCTTGCTTAAACCCTTCTATACAATATGTTAACCCCTTGGAGTAGTCCAAATATTTGTAGATTCCTATTCTCACTTGCCTGTGCGTTTGCCATGTGCTCTTGTTTTAGCCTGACCTTCATTTTTTCAATTAAGTTAATACAGGCATTGCTCCAAACTATTTTATCTTGTTCTATACCGTTGTTGTCAATGTTGTGTTGTAGTAGGTTGTTTTTAAGATCAGCATACCAAAAGATGTTTTTAGCTATTACTTTTTTAGACAGAATGTACGGTAGCCTTTTGTGATCATACTCAAAAATAGTTTTAAAAATATATTGAAGGTGCAAGCTGTACGTGTAAAAATGGCCTGCTTCTTGTCCTGGTTCCAAAGCCAGCACATAATTCGGGGTACAATCAGGTAATCTTAAAATTCGCTTCGTAAAAAACTTTTGCAATTTATCTACGTCATCAAACCAAGCAAAGCCCCATATTTGTGCTCCATAGCTTTGTATAGATCTGCACACTGCCAAAAATAGTTTCCACTTTGCACTTATAGAAATATCTCTTTTTCCCATAAAATTTTTCCAGGTAGCATTTACACTTGATCTGGCTGCATCATTCTTTGCTTTCAAATGCTTAGTAAACGACATTTTTGGAGTCAAAACCATACCTAGGTATTTGTATTCCGATACTATATTTACATATTGACGTCCATTTTTCTTTTGCTCCAACACGTCCACCACTTCGAAAAATCATTATTTCAGATTTGGTCAAATTAACTTTCATTCCCCAAATCATGCAATAGTCCTCAAGCTTATATATCATCTTCTATAGGGTATTAATATCATCCGCTAATAACACAATATCATCCGCGTACATCAGAACTCGTATATTAATATCGTCAATAAACAAACCACCCTTCACATGATCATGCATATTATTCAAATACAAGGAGAATAATAGAGGCGATAACAACTCGGAACTCGATCGAACGCTGCCTTAAAGTCCACAAAAAATCCATACACTTTCTTCTTTTCTGCAAACTTAATTTGAACAATTGATGTAAAATTATATACATTGTCAATGGTAGAATATCCTTTACGGAAACCAGCTTGATATTCATTCAAGATCTGATTTCGATTGGCCCATTCAGTAATCCTCTGACATATCATACCCATCATTATTTTACCAATACAGTTTGTGAAGGAAATCCCTCTGTAGTTGCTAGGCAGGTTTACATCTCCTTTTTTATAAATTGGAAAAATAATACTTTTCTTAAAAGCTTCACAGGACTCCATTCCATGCAATATTTTCGTAAATATGTCTGCTAACGTTACCAGATAAACATTGTTTGCATTGATGCAAAATTCATAAGCAATACGGTCTTCCCCAGGTGCTTTGTTGGGTTTTGCTTTAGCAAGTTGAGCTTTTAATTCCAGTAAAGAAAAGGTTTATCTAAAAGTTCATCACTCCTCAAAAAAGCAGCGTAAGATATCTCTACAGATCGGACAGTTGGATTAAGTAATTCTTTAAAGTAATCCCGGAATCTTTCCACGAGTATACCATCTCCAATATAATTCTCTTGTTGCCTTATTTCTTTCGCTAGAGACCACCAGCTTTTACTATCATTCACAAAGTTTAATTTTAGTTCCACCTGTTTGTAATAGTCCTTGCTTTTTTTTACATAAATTTTGATATCGGTTTCTCTGTTCGACGTATAATTCTCTGTCACTACTTTCTTGTGATTTTCTTAATAATTTTAATAAATCCATGGATTTTTCTCTAGCCTTTTGACATTCATTATCGAACCATTTGTTTTTAAAAACTTGTCTTTTGGGATTTATTTTTGGCGGTATGTATGATTTTACTATTAAGTTTTTGATATCATTTAAATTAAGTTCTATGGTTTGTTCCTTTAACGCTTGAAGATTGTTATCCAAAGCACGATTTTAGGATTCCACTGTAATTTAGGAGGTAAGTTTATTTTTCGCGCTGAACCATTCATATCTTTTACTTTCAGTTTTAGGTTTATCGGTAAATGATCTGACCATATTTTGCCGTCTACAAAAAAGCTCTCTACCAGATTAAGTATGTCAAATGACACCGAACAAAAATCATTTACCGAATTACCATTGCTACTTATAAACGTATATTCTCCTTCCTCATCACCAAAAGTTCTTCCATTTAGAATTGCCAGACCATAGTTATTACAGAAGTCCAAAAACCTCCTACCGATTGCATTTGATGTCACCTTGTCTTTTGATTTTCTAGTTTCCATACCTGCATAAAATGTTGCTACTACATTTTTATCCAAAAATTGTTGCTCTTCACCCAACCTTACATTTTCTGGACTATTTTCTGTAGGGATATCGCACACCTAGTTCAAAAGTGATTTAACTCAAAATTTTAATTTTTCGGGCTTATATGCTTAAACTATGCACAATACACTTGTTTATCTATAGAAAAAATATCAGTGTATTTTGTTGTTGTTAACTGTTGCGAAAAAACAGTTATGTCTTTCTTTATGTTTCAATTGGTATTAAGTTGCAAACATTATTTTCGATTTCTGAAAAATTAAAAATTTTGAGTTGAGTCATTTTTGAACTAGGTGTGCGATATGTGAAGTCGATAGTCAACGCCGATAAGAACGAAACGATTGGCCACTTGGAGGACAACATTCGCCGCTTTATTGCCAATATACGGCCACAAATGTTGGAAAAAGTCATCGAAGAAGGTAATCGAAAGTGTTTGCAAATGTAATACCACTTTAATGAAGCTCATTGATACCTAATACAAAATAATAAGACTATTTACATATATAATGTTTTACTTCTAAATTTTAAAAAATTAAAACCAAAAGTTTATTTTTCGATCTTTTATCATAAATTATGATGTGAGCAAGATTATTCAAGCTCAAGGTCTACTGACAGGTCCTTACTTTATCTACTGACAGGTCCTTACATGTTTCATTTCGGACTACCGTGTATGTTCTGCCTGATTCACGGAAAAATGAAAAGATATTTAATAAGTAAAACGGCTAGTACGTTTACACACATTATGCCTAATATATGTTTTTTGAGCACAAATTGCTAAATGTACACACCAAGTGTGTAATAATAAATTAAAACTGTCTATTAATACATTTTTTGTGTACGTTTGCAGACAAAAATGCGTATACAAGAATTTTACACATTTTATGTCTAAATTCAGGCATTATGCGTGATAATACACAACAATTTACATACATTATAATATTTAATTTACAAGCATTTTTCGAGTGACATATATTGTAAGAAAACATTTCTTCTTTTAACTAGACTTTTTATAGCAAAAGTGTTTTCTGTTTTGTGTTCCAATCATTGAGAGTGCGAGAGATTAATGCAACAAATTTACAAAACATTTTGTGCTATTTATGTAATATTCGTTATTTTAATACGCTTCTTATTTGCGAAATAAACCTAAAAACCAAAATATATTAAGAGAAAAAGAAAAAAATTTAGAGACCAAACTAAATTTGCGAAAGCTTTGTATTATTTACAATAATATTGTACTGCTTCAAATACAAAATTGTGTTCGTAATATTTATGAATTTTCATAATCAATTACGAAACTTTATTAATATTCACAAAATTTCCGTGCAATGCACAAAATTAATTTAACGAAAAAGGCTTTCGTTTTTCTATATATGAAATATTTTAAGTGCAACATAAAGGCATGATACAATTTTCAGGTCATACTGAAGTAAACCATTTACAGTCTAAAAAACGCATGTAAATTTACTGCTATAAAGTAAGTAACTTTTTGTGTAAAATTACATAAAATGAGCAAATATACACACAAAATGCTTAAATGACTAGTTAACACATTTATGTCTGCAAAAATAAATACAAATGATAGTGTAGGTAAAAAAGTTTTTAAATTTATAAACTTTTTTTACCTACAAAAAGTAGCAATTTTCAAAATAGAATATAACAAATGAAAAAGAATAAAAAATTTTTATTTTTGTGAATTAAAAACAGCCAAAATCTTTTAGATTTTATTGCATAATTCGAATTGGAAAATGCGTAAGAAATAAGCTACACAGATAGAATTCCTTGGACTAATTTTAATGAACTAATCAGCTTTTCTTCACAATGCTAATGAGAAATTTCTTAAACTTTATGAAAAAGCATCATTTTAAATGTCACTTTTTCATTAGTCGTATGAAATTCCTAATAAATAAAATGAAATTGTTGATTAAGTTTTATGAAAAACTGCATTAATTTAATGAAAAGTTTCAATGGACGAATTCCAGTGACAATTCATAAATCTTGTGCAAAAATTCATTGCCATCTAGCAGAAAATTCTCTCGGTGTAAGCCACAAATAAATGAACATCTTGAGCCGCTGAAGCACACGTTACATCTACATGTGCCTTTCCTTCTTTCCATTGTCAATATAAGATTTTAGTGTAATATTTACAAATATAAATAAATTAATAATAAAAATTGGCGGGACTCGTTTATTCATATGAAAATATGTATGTGAATATATAAATACTAAAAAATTTATTACGCACATTATAAGTAAATTTACACATATTATGTGTAATGAACTATGTTGCTATACATTTTTGTACACATTTTGTGTATACCAATTTACGCTCATAGGTCTCATAGTCCTTCCCCCAAAAGGTCTATAGGGACCTTCAATATATTGTCTATGATTGTGTGATTTTGAAACATTCAGTATTAAGTTCTGGAATTTGTGTGTTAGAGAGAAAAAAGTCCTTTATAATTGCCATAATAGTAAATTATAGTGAAAAGTATCTAAAAAGTATATAAATTATTTTAGAAAAACTTATAAATTTACCGGACATGGGAGACTTCCTATTACCCAAACTAGAGTTTGTTGCCTAAGTCTATTGTTTTGCATAAATATTTTTTGGATACTATATTACTATACCAAAATCAAATACCTTGTTTTTAACTGAAGACACCTATGGAGGCTCTTTTGTGAAATGATAAATTATTCTTAAAAATTAGCCGTTTAATGTATATTGGGGGGTTTTTCAAAAAGTGTAAATTTTCAAAAAACAAAAATTACCCACTGTGCATGAAAGGGATAATTTTTCAGAAAACATATATTATCATTTTATAAAAGATCCGCTCCATAGTGCCTTCAGTTAAAAACAATGTATTTGTTTTTGGTATAGTAAATAGTAAAAACCACTTTAGCCAAACAAGAGACTTAAGCAACAAACACTATTTTTGGGCAACAAGAAGTCTCCCATCTCCTTTAAATTTATAAGTTTTACTTAAATTATTTTTATGATTTTTAGATACTTCTCTCAACGATTTGGGATTATGACAATTTTAAATGATTTTTTTTTTGCTCTAACTAACACATAAAAGGAGTTGGGGTTTTTTCTAACACAAATACGCACTTAAAAGGCGTTGTTTTTTTTTTTTTTGAAACTCATAGAGATTTTTTTTGGGTAAAATATTGTTATAATATTTGGTGGTGTATTATTATCGAATTCATACTTAAAAAGTTTTTATTTATTTTTTTTTTTCTGAAAATCGATTGGTTGCCACAAATAGTTATATAAAATATTAGTTGTTAACAATTCATAACTTGTAGCCAAAGTTTGTTTCTTATTACAATAAAAGCATATTTCTTTTTTTGTTTTGTTGCTGATATATTTTAGTTTTTTTGTTTGTTGCAAGTTGGTGTTGCTGTTTACGACAATGCTATACATGCATCATTTTACTTATTGTTAAGAGTATGAGCAGAACATGTGTCTTGTGTGCTGTTTTTTTTTTTTTTGTTAGTTTTGTTGTTTTTTGTGACTTGTACGACAAAAGATAAAACAAATTGACTTCGTGTGTGCCGAAAATGTCTTCTTGAGAACTTTGTAACTTAAAATAAAGTTTTGGTTTTGTTTTATGTGCAACATGTAGTATTTTTTTGGATTCTTTAAAAAAAATTAAGAAATATATACTGTGGGTTATTGGCAGAGATTCTTTGATTGATTTCTAAATGAAATTGTCGAAACATTGTCAAAATATTTGACAAGTTATTAAATTATCGTTAAAAAATGCAGTTTGTGAAGGACAATGAAAAAAAAACTTAAGCAATAAAATGCATCTCTTAACAAAATTTTGAATTTAAAAATGTCTAAAAAGAGTTGGACTCCCTGGCACTAAGAAATCTTTACACCTTTTGACTATATGAAAGGGGGTTTCTTTGAATTTTATATTTCGAGAGTTGTTTAATGTTTCCACTTTTGTATCCCTTAATTTATTAATACTTTATAGAGTTATAGTAGGTCTTTAAATAAAATATTAAATCCAATGTATATTTTATTTATTTAATAAAATTTACAGGGTTTTCATTTTATTTGTCTATCCTCTTTAATATTTTCTCCTTTATCTTTAGAGTAAAAGACAAAGATAGATAAAGGAGAACAAATGTATTGACAAGCCGCTTGTTGTAGACGCCATATTGTGTTTTTGTTTGGTATCTTTTGATACACTCACAATATTTTTTCCGTAAAGACTACTGAATATACACATTAAATTAACTGAAATCTAGTTAAAAACAGGACTACTTACTTTTCATTTAAAACAATTGTGTTTTTCAGTTTATTTTCAACTGTTGAAAATTTAACTGACAAATCGATAAAAACATTAGATTGTTTTCGTTTATTTGAATACTCAATATAATATAACAAATTTTTGTTTGAAATATAAAATTTTAACTGAATATTTTAACTATTACCGAAAGTCCGTACTTTTTGGTAAATTTTGTTTATTGAAACAAAAAGTTTAAAAATATATTTCTTTGTAATTAACTGTATATTCCATTGAAACAACTTTACCGATTAAACTTTTAAATAACTGTTGATTTTTTATGGAAAAGTTCTTGTGAGTGTACACATACACTTTATCAAAAAGTTGAAACAATTACCGCAATGCAGTATTTTGGTAGGTTGTTTAAAAAATCAACCCTCAAAAACAGCTAAAAATTATTTTTCTAATTAAAGCAACTGCAATCGAAGTAAAAATAACTACAAACGCATTACTACACAAATAACTGGCATGTAGAACTTTTCTGAGTATATAAGACAACGACATATAGAATAGATGCGTGGTTCGGAAACTTTTAATGAATTGATTGCCTGAGACTGAAAGGGTTAATAAGTCCTAAAGTAACATCTGATCAGGTTGAAATTTCACACATATTAATTTTATAGCCATTTTCGTCGATCTCTTATAGAGCTGGTGTCAAAACCGAAAATTTGCCGTCATCAATCCAGTTTATTCTGTATACAGGCCTAAACCGATCACTGGATTATGTAGCTAATAATAAATATGAAATTCTTTCCGAAAAAGGGTTTCTACTTTAAACCCACTGTAGGAATATTTTATTTTTAGTCTAAACTAAAGTATCCATATTTTGTTGTTGCATTTGTTATTGTTGTTGTTGTTGTTAAGTACTTAACAAGTTCTTCATATCCAAACGTCACAACAAACAATAACATTTCATATAAATCCTCTTAAAACTTAAAACTACATACGAGTACGAGTACGACTGCAAAAAAAAAAGAAAGAAAGGAGCAACAAAAACTATAAAATTTAAAAATATATACAACGACATACGAACTAATAAGTTATGTTAAAGATGTTCAACGGTTTTTTTAGTATTGAA
>CM037851.1:277235860-277525949 GCA_021234595.1 Delia radicum | reverse complement strand
CGAAAGACCTAAAAGAGCTGAAGATTGCGAACTAGCTCAAATGAACTAGGTCGTTCACGAACTACACAACTCTATCGCTGTCCTTTTAATGCAATTGGATGTGTTAATTAGGTCGTCGCACTTAAAACCTTTTTATTTTATTTTGCTTCTCTTAAGGTGTTTAGATTTTTTTATTTTTTAATTTTTTCTTTATTGCATATTTCGATAGTTTGAACTTTATGCTATATACTGTGAAAATTTTAGCGAAAAATTCGTAGAAATAGAAAAGTTGCCCTATATTTTACTTGCGCGATAATTACATTAAGCCGTCAACGCACAGTGGGATATATCACCAAATTTTGGGAAAAAATAATTCGGCCATTTCTTACTTAGTGAGCCGATTGAAATTAAATTTGTTTCAGGCGTAAGTGACCTAATATTGAGTTTAAGTTTGGATGTTAACCCTCCCAAAAAATATCGTCCTATTATCCTGATCACTGTTGAGTACAGAACATTAAGTCTTAAGCATTCCTGCAAGAACGATTCAAAAACTGTGCTTTGTTCATCTGTGCCAATTCAGTACAACATCCATTTGGCTGTCACCAAAGAGTATATACAAATAGAGAGATTACACTTCCCACTCCTCTCAGCAACAAAATACCGAAGTCGGACAAGCAAATGAAAACATTTTTTTACACTAAACGATAATTGCAACATGTTGCTAAAAAATTGTTGCTTAAAACACTCACTTTTATTTTGCTTATATTTTGCTATTTTCTATTAAAATTTAATGTAGTTTAATTTTATCTTGCTTACTTTATAGTTAAAATTTGAAATAAACATTTTATTAAATTATTATTAAAAAATATGATACAAATTAATTTAAACTTTTAAAACATGTTTTCATTTTCTCGTTGCGAGTTAACGAACAAATAAAAAGAGGGCATATTAAGAGAGACTGAGGAGGAGAGAAACCCACTGCTGTCACCGCAGGGTGACGCTCTTAGGATAATTTCGATTTCCTGTTTTCACCAGACCAAAATAGCATTAGCTTTCGAATCTGATTGTCTGCCTGGCTAAACGGAGTTTTTTTCTAACGATTACCTACAGCCCCGAAAGTGATCCAAAAATCATACTTGTTGGTCCACCTTAGATTTCCAAATTTAATTTAAATCGAAAATTTTCCAACTGCCAGATTGTTCTTAGTAGAAAACTACTCACAACATTTAATCATTAAATGTAATCTTTATTGAAATAAATTCTTTTAATCAATGGAATTATTAATGGCAACAATTTAAAAATTAAACCACAAAGTAGCTACAAATCTTGTTGGTTAATCAGCCACTAAATCTTAAACAATATTTCAGTTCCACAAAAAAAAAAAAAAAAAAAAAACTAATCCTCTAACAAGTAGCCAATAAATTGTGTTCAAACAAACGAATACGAAGTGCAAGTTGTACAGTGGAATACTTTTACTCCTCGTGTAAATACATACTGTAATTTTTAATCGGCTACTACATGATGGCAGCGATTATGTCAATAAAATTTACGCTAGATTTGTTCAAATCGAACATTATTTTCTTTATATATATAATATATATTTTTTTTTTTTGATAGCGATTGCACCACCACCAAAAGAGAATTGTGATATTAAGAAGAAAATCTAAAACTGCTTAATAGACAAGATGAATTATAGGAAATTAAATATAATTTAGAAAGCAAACAGCTTTAAAGTGCCTGTAAAGAGTGTAAGCAGCGGCAGCAGCATTATCATTAATAGGAAGTAAATCTGACCAACTGACATTCGTACAAGTGCGTAAGTTGTTGGTATCGTTTGGGCTTAAATCCTTGCACGCAGTTTTGTTGTAAAACCAACATATGCGTACATTCACCGCAACCACCTTTTTGACTGTGGCGGTTGGCAACTGGCGATAATCTGGTAAAATCTTAAACATGCTTTTGAATCTAAATCTCCGCTGTACAAACACTATAAAAACAACTTTAGCATCACACAAGTTGCTGTTGCAACAGCAGAAAATATTCAACGACGACGAAAATTATTATCGTAAAATCAAACATATTGAGTAATCAAATTGAACACAAATAACATTTAAATCACAAAATTCAATCTGACAAGGACGTTTCTGGTAAATAAATGTATTTATATGAGCTATTTCAAAAATTTTCGACACCTGCTCAAAACTGACTTTAGAAATAAACATAGAAATAAACCTGTAAAAATAGCAGAAAAAACTAATAAAAATTAGTTAAAAATGACGTTGCAGAAAAAACTGCTACAATCAGCAATTTTTTATTTTTTTTGCTAAATATTAAATTTTCTTATTTTTCTTCGATCTTTTTAAATAAATTTTTGTCTTTTGTTTTATTGAGCTAAAGATCCTTTATTTTATAATTATAATTATTTATTTCCAATATTTCGTCTTCGCTTTGGAAGACTTCTTCAGGGAAAATTTTTTTATAATTAAAATTTTTTTATAATTAAATTTTCCCTGAAGAAGTCTTCCAAAGCGAAGACGAAATATTGGAAATAAATAATTATAATTATAAAATAAAGGATCTTTAGCTCAATAAAACAAAAGACAAAAATTTATTTAAAAAGATCGAAGAAAAATAAGAAAATTTGAAAAACCGAGAGCACACGGAAATGGATTATAACAATCTTTATTATAAGTTTAAGGCGGACCAAGAATTAAAGAAGAAGATTAATAGATATAAGACAATGAGGAATAAAGAAGTGAAAGTGAAGGCAACAATAACATTTCTTATACGTTGTAGGAATTCAGGTATAATTCCAAAGTTCATTAGGAATTCTACTAAAACTATTTCTAATCTTTTTGAGGAAAACGGACGTTATAGAAGTCAGCAATCAACTTCCGGATTCATTCAATCTGTGCAGAATAAGGTTCTAAATTTGGCAATAAGGCAAAAACACGAATCTTTAAGACACGTTACAAAAGAGTTAAAAGAAATAACTGCCAGTGTAAATCAACAGTTAAATGAAGAAGATTTATTAAACACCAAGATCATCTGGCTGTAGTTTTAAGTTTCCAGGTAAAAGAGGTTCATAAGAAAAAGTTTAACAATCTTATTAATTTGCAACAGAGAGAATTAGATATAAGACATAATAACAAATGGTTTGTTAACAAATCTGATGTTAACATTCCTGTTGATGTCGAATGGGTTCTCTCTCTAGGACGAAAACATGCCCTTCCTATTAGAGGAAGAGATCTTCCAGTTTTAAAAATGATAGCAGATGGTGAAGATTGTATTCAAACTTTAAAAGAAAAGGAGGATCAGGAAATAGCTAGGAATAGGTTTACGAATATTATAGATAACCATTTGAATAGGAAAAGACTTACTAATAGAGATAAATTTATGTTAGAAAAAGTAAATACAACTAGAAAATTCTTAAGTAATAATAAGGACTTACTTATTTTAGACGCAGACAAGGGTAATACAACGGTAGCAATGAATAGATGCGACTATATTACAAGAATGAATAACATTGTAGGTGATATTGACACATATGAATTATCAAATAAGGATCCTACTAGCAGATTACAGACAACGAACAATAGTTTGGTTGAGGACCTCTTTAAGTTGAAGATTATCACGCCATTAGAAAGGAACAGATTTAGGACTAATATATCTACAGCACCTAGATTGTATGGGGTGCCTAAAATTCATAAAGAACAATTTCCCTTGAGACCAATTTGTTCTTTTGTAAATTCCCCATCTTATGAACTTTGTAGATATGTTACTAGTATTCTGAAGAAAGTAACTGAGAATTCTAAATACAATGTAAAGGATTCTTTAGAATTTAGAGAAAAGATAAAGAACTTAAAGATACAAGATGATGAAAAACTTATTTCACTTGACGTTGTATCTTTGTTTCCTAGTATTACAGTAGATAAAGCATTAGATATTAATGAGGGAAAATGGAATATTATAAAAGAATACACAAAAATTGGGAAGGACCTTTTCTTACGCATCTTAAAATTTTGTATAGGAGATAACAGATATTTTAAATATGATAATAGAATATATTTACAACGAAAGGGTCTTCCAATGGGATCTCCAGCTTCTCCGGTATGTGGCTGACATAGTAATGGAAGAATTATTAGATTCTTGTATTGAGAAATTAGATGTAAAACCAAAAATAATTACAAAATACGTTGATGATTTGTTCTGTATTATTCACTATAATTCAGTTAATAATATTTTGTCAACATTTAATTCTTTTCACGAAGATATAAAATTTACGATAGAAGAAGAATGCAACTCTAAAATTCCCTATTTAGATACATTGATAATGAGAAGGAATAACATCTTAAAAATAGATTGGTATCAAAAACCAACAGCTTCTAGTACAATTATAAACTACCATTCAAAACACCCCAAGAGAATAATAATTAATACTGCGAAAAATCTAATTGACAGAGTATTAAGAATAAGCGATGTAGAATTTCATGAAACTAATATAAGAAAAATTAAGGATATTTTGAAGAATAATAATTACCCAATACATTTAAGCTGCAAATTAATAAGACAATTTAAAAACCAGAATAATGTTAATACGATAAGGGTTGCGGAACCCAAAATTTATAAATCTTTAACTTATGTTCCTCTTATATCTGAAAGATTAGAAAAATCCAAAATTTTCGATGATAAGAAATACTTAGTAGCACATAGAACATATAACACATTAGGTTCACTATTTAGCAAGACAAAAGATAAAATAAGTAAATTTGATATGTCCAATTTAGTTTATAAGATACCATGCAGAGGTAATGACACAGAAAATTGCACTAAAGTATACGTAGGTACCACAGAGAATAAACTGAAAACTAGAATAGCAGGTCATAAATCCGATCAAAATACAATAAAACCACTTCTACGCAAAAAAAAAAGCATTATCCAGATTTTGATAACACATCAATTTTAAACACAGAAAGCAATTATAAACGAAGATATACATTAGAAATGTTACAGATCATAAAATACCATCAACACAAAGGATTAACTATAAAACAGACACATCCAATATTGCACAGAATTACAGACATTTAGTCAATAGGAAATAATAAAATTATTATAATTCTCATTTAGATTTTAAGAAACTATTAATTTAAATTGTTTGCTATATTATGATATTTCAATTATTTATACTTTGTTTTCTGGGTTAATTTTTAATTTGACATTAGAAAGTATTTATTTCCCGCCTTTTTTGTAATTATTATTTTTAAGTTTTTTAATTATAAAAAAATTTTCCCTGAAGAAGTCTTCCAAAGCGAAGACGAAATATTGGAAATAAATAATTATAATTATAAAATAAAGGATCTTTAGCTCAATAAAACAAAGTCATAAATATAAAAAAAATAAGCAAAAATAAAACTGTTGACTTTACAGGCGCTACGAAATAACCCCCAACGGCCAAAAATGAAATAACCCCCAAAAAAATTGTGTAAAATTGTTTGGGGGTTTTTTTCATTTTTTTGGGGATTATTTCATCTTTCGGTTTGGAGATTATTTCATTATGAAGCAACCCCCAATGAAATAAAGCCCAAAATTTAAATTCTTTGGAGATTATTTCATATGCAATTATTTTGGGGGTTATTTCCTGTTTTTTGGGGGATATTTCATTTTGCTAAAAGTGAAATTTTTTTAATATTTGTTAGTTTTTCTGCGTGGCGGCCTGTGGCCGCTCTTAGGGGTTTTTCTCCTCCATGGGACGCGCGTCACACTAGGGAAGATAATGAGACGCGCGCAGGAAAACTGTATTCAACGAAGCCACCTGTCGCGTCCTATGGAGGAGAAAACCCCTAAGATCGGCCGCAGGCCGCCACGCAGAAAAACTGAACAGTGTAACAAAAGAATCAAAAATATGAAAACAAAAAATAAAAAAAATTTGGGACATATTTCATTTCTTTGGAGCTTATTTCATTGGGGGTTATTACATTTCTTCCTTTGGGAGTTATTTCATTACGAAACAACCCCAAAATTTTGGGTGTTATTTCATTTTCACCTTTGGGGAATATTTCATTTCTTTTGGGTATTATTTCATTTTTTTTTGTTGGGACTTATTTCATTTTTTTTCGGGATTTATTTCATTGGGGGTTATTTCATTTTGTCGTTTGGGTGTTATTTCATTGGGGGTTATTTCGTAACGCCGACTTTACAGCATTTTTGTTGAATTTAAGTTAATTACAAATAGCAATATACTCTGTTAAAATTAGCAAAAACTTAAATTAAGTAGAAAGCAAATAACAGTATATTTTGCTAAAATTAATAAAAAATTTTGCATATTGCTGATTTCAGAAGGCTGTAGGCAAAATGAACCAATTAATAATCGCCCGAAAACACAGACGAATAATTACCCAAAAACTTCTCTTACAAAATTTTGTTTACTTTCATATGAAAATAGCCCAATTTGTCAGTGATTTTTCATAATTTTTTGAGAATAATTCGTTTTTAATATTGGGTGTTTTTTCGTTATGAAAAATCAACCAAAAAATTGTAGAGGTTTTTAATTTGAAAATATATGGTTTGAAAAACGTAAAAAACAACATTGCCATTTTCAAAGAATGTATTATGGAAGGTATATTTAGCTTTTGCTTCAGTATCAATAAATAGTTTATACGTATTTATAAACTGGAACAGAAAAAAAATAATTATAATCGAATTGTTAATTAAAATATCAAAGATTTTAATAAATACATTAAGTCAACATATAGGTATTATAATTGTTTAAGTCATAATATAGTTATTAATATGTTTGTTGTTTTTTTCGAATTGAATAATTAGGCCCCGCAGGCAAGAAATTAAAAAAAAATCCAGTTCGCGTATGTTAAGCCACAAGATATGTATGGGACCAAATCAGAAATGTTGGAAAATCCAAATCCAAGATAAAAATTTTATGTGATCATATGTGCCATCACATATATAAATATTAAGCTATATAAAACTATACATTTTTATATAAATTATATTGAATAAGATATGATTGTATATGACCGTTTTTACTCGGGTATGTAGTAATAAATGCCACATCTACCGCAATATCAATCGATATATATTTAGATATTAATATGTATGGGACCATATCAAAATTTAAGAAAATTAAAAACCAAAGCCAAATTCCGAACTGTAAAACATGGTATTAGTTTGGGAATGTATGGCGGCTTCTAGGGTCGGGAAACTTGTTAATATTGACGGAACTATGAACTTGTTCCTCAATATTCTAAAAAAAAAACAACTTAAAAGAAATACCCACACAATTAATACTGGAAGATACATTCATATTTCAGCAGGTTAATGATGGAAAGAACACGGCTGCCATTGTCAAGGAATTTCTGTTGTATAATAGAAAGCAACTTAAAACTCCACTTCAATCGCCAGATGTTAATCCCATCGAGCC
This sequence comes from Delia radicum, assembly GCA_021234595.1. Lineage (NCBI taxonomy): Eukaryota > Metazoa > Arthropoda > Insecta > Diptera > Anthomyiidae > Delia > Delia radicum. The sequence continues at coordinate 277,518,532 of CM037851.1, read as the reverse complement.
TCAATGGCATTATCTTGGTCGTCAAATACGAAAACGGGAATAAGAGGAAGAGATGATCTCAACAATGTTATATATGGAAGAATGGTTGAAAATTCCCAGTTCTGTGACTCAACTTTTATTCGATTCAATGCAGTCACGGCTTTAAGAAGTTATAAAAAATAAGGGGTAACCCACTAAATACTAATTCCATAAAATGTTATACAAATTATCATACATAGTGTATACTTACTTTTTTGATGCTAATTTCACAACTTTATAATTACATAATTACATAACTACAAGAATTATAGTTATTTTGTTGATGTCAATATTTAATAATATACTAATTACTAGCTGACCAGGCAAACGTTGTTTTGCCTTCAAATTTTAATTGTAATTAATTCTTTAAATCAAGAAATTTCTTTTACGCAAATAAATAATTAAAAAAATAGATTCACATTAGTAAATCATTTTAAAATTTGTAATTTCATGGGAAGCCCAACGCGGATTCATGTTTACTTCTTTACCTTTTTTATTTATTCTAGGACTATGAGGAACGCTAAAACAATTTTTGAACAACATTATTAAATAACCTTGCAAAAAGTCTTGAATGTGATAATTTATTTTAAAGCTTATTTGTTTTTTGCTTTTGGTACCACGCCCATTTATCCCATTCCGCCCATTTTCAGTTCGACTACTAATATTTGTAATTGATGGACTCGTACAAAATTTGAAGGCTATATAGCTTATATAGAACACTAGATATTTAATATTAATATAAATTTTGTATATGAGCTAAATAATCACTTTGTATGGGAGCTGCCACGCCCACTGGTATGATCCCGCCCAATTTTCCCATGACTATTCATAATATAATCAATGTGCACAAATGTCTAAGACTCTGGCTATTATAGAACTGTAGATATATGATATTAAATATTTACTTTGAATGGGAGCTGACACGCCTACTGGTCCGATCACGCCCATTTTTCCCATGACTATTCACATTAACAAATAATCAATGTGTACAAATTTCTAAGACTATGGCTATTATAGTACTGTAGATACATGATATTAAATATTTACTTTGTATGGGAGCTGCCACTCCCACTGGTCCGATCCCGCCCATTTTTTCCTTATTATTCAAATCAGTAACATATTTGATACTGCAATGTTTCAAAACTCTTGCTATCACAATAGTCAAGATATATGATGTTATTCAATTTATGTGGGAGGGGCCACGCCCACTTGAAATATATATAGCCGAAAACCAAATTTGGACTATAACCTTTCAAATGAAACCGGTTTGGGCCAAATCGGTTGGATAGTTTTAGAGTCTATAGAGGACAAACATACAAACATTGTATTTTATATATATAGATTATTGAACGAAAATAAATTGTTTCATTTTAAAAAACTTAAAGGCTTATTTTTAATCAAAATATAAAGTTTATACAGCTGTATACTTATTTTTGTGATACACTGTATATGTTTTTTTATAATATTGTATTAAACAAGATATGTTTGTACACACAAAAAAAAATCATACTATTTATGAATATTTAATGGAAAATTTGCCAATGTACTAATATATGAACTTTTTCATAACATTTATGAACAGTTCATTAAAAATACTGGAAAAGTTTATGTCTGGTAAATTATGACAAGGTTCTTAGAATATATGTAGAAATACATAATATTTATGAAAAAGTGCTTAAAAAAATTTGCCAATGTACAAAATCCTAATATTTAAGAAAACTTGCATAAATTGCAATAATACTGGGAATTTTATGTACCTTTCATAAATGCTAGAGAAACTAGGAACACTTTATAAATAGTCAGTAAATTTCATAAATAGTATGAATCTTTAAAAATATGAACTTTTTCATATAAAATTATGAATTTTATTTTTTTGTGTGTATGTGAACGTTTTGACTCAGGATATGAAAAAAAAAATAATTTCTGTGTATTTTCATATATTTTGGTAATATTATATATTATATATAAGCAAAGTTGAAGATATTTTATAGATTTTAATTATGTATGATTCTGTGAAAAAAATCTTTATTAAAAAATATATAAAAAAAAACAATTTTTTAGATTAACCAATTTAAAAAAATATCGTGGTTTTCACCTTTTTTTTAAATTCTCATATGGCAAACCTGACATTAAATTTTTTTAAGTGTATAATGACAACCAGCCATTATTTATATTTTAAGTGAATACGGAATAAATTTTGGAATATTTTAGACTATGTGTATTTGGTAGTTTCATGGTAAATTTCCTTCAGATTTTCAAAATTTATATGCAATCGATGAGTTAATTTTAGAAATGAAATACATTTTCATATTTTCGCAGCAACATAAAAATCAAAAAAAAATAAAAGATTAGACTTTTTTATATTGCGTATGATTTTGGAAAGAGGTTCCATCAAAGAAAGGTCGAAAATTTATTTTTTTAAATAAGTATTCGGCAACTCTGGATAACAATCCTTCGAAAAAATTCTGATTGTAGTCAATATGTTGAAAAATTTCAATTTAATTTTAGAAGTACTTAAATTTTAGAAGTACTGGGTGGAAAAAGGAACACTGTGTCTATAAAGAGTTAAAGATAAATTTTTAGGGCGGTTGGATTTACAAATCTTAAATATCGGCTTACACATACACAAAAGTTTATTCTTGTCATAGAAAAAAAATTTTAAAATATTTTGCCTCAAAGTGTCGAAAATTTTCGTAATTCCTCATATGTATTTGTTATTGAGAACAAACCTTAAAGTTTAGTGGTCTTAATATCAGTGTCATCCCTTTTTTTTTGTAGAGTGGTGGGTGATTAACATTGTTGGTGTTGTTTTAACGCCCTCTTCTACCTCCTCCCTTATTATTTTCTGACCGCATTTTTTAAAAAAAAAAATATGTTTGCAATTAGAAATATACCAAAATTTTGAATATAATAGTTAGCTAATAAATTTCTACATTAATAATAATTTTCAGCTTAACTAAAAGAAAGAAAAAGAATAACAGATTTTATTCGTATTCACTTGACATTTTTTTGTAGATACTCCATATGAAAGGGGGTGGGTATATGTTTCATAGACCACACCATAACCTTAATTTTATGTTACAAGTACATGTTAATGTTTGTGTATCCGTTTCCTGTTTTATTGATGAACATGTTGTAGTTTATGAATTTTATTGCAGTTAATTTTGTTTGACACAGTTTTTGTATTATTATGATTTCTAAAATTTAAACCGTTACAAGTTTTTCAACACCCCCTTTTGTTTTAAGGATGCTGAATTTTTGATTTTGTGTTATAAATATTTTGTTGTAAATTTATGTTGCATCGACAAAGAAAAAACACGTTTTTGTTTCAGTTTATGATTCAAATATGTAAGTTTTTAATTTTTTTAATGTTAATTAGGGGTTTACTACACGAAAAAAGAGATGTTAGTAACGTCAGCAAAAAGTTTTGCTGACTTCAGTCAAGAGGTTGCATGCAAAATAGTTGATAATGTCAGCAAAATCTTTTGCTAAGAATCAGCGAGCTGCGAGCAACAAAACTAGTATATTCAGCTAGATGCAAAATATTAAAATGTTCATACTTCCACATTGACGACATGAATTAATATAATATCTAAAAAAATTATGGCATCTTTTAAAGGAAGGGAAATATCGTAGATAATTCTAGAACCGAAAAGAAAAAAATAACAAAATATGACATATAGAACCCTTTTTTGCAATTAGAAAAAGGAAACATAAAAAACTACCTGAGATGTGTGTTCTTGTCTTTTGCTTTAGCCTGCCTACTTGAACGTATATTTGTTTGCAATTTTACCCACACTACATTATTAATCTCTATAAACATTTAGTTTTGAAATACACATTTAGTCTGTATTAAATTTAAATAATGTATTATGTCTTTTATTTAATTAATACACAATTACTTTCACCAGCCGGTGACAACGCAAAATTTAAGTTAATTTAATTTTGTTTATGTATGAAAACCAGATACAAAAATCTTCCATGGTTAATTTTTTTTATGTGTCTTACAAGAGTTGCACTTTTTAGTATCATTTTCCTCGTCTCTATTTGGTTGTCGTCCACACTATTTATGTGCTTATCAGCACAATTTTTTTTAGAAAAATAAATTTAAAAAAAAATAGTAAAACATTGTTTAAAACAGTTAAGTGCTAAAAAAAAGTAAAACTAAAATTTCAGCTAAAAACATAATTTTAGCAAAAAATTTGTGACAAATAGTATATCTGATTTATAAAACGTTTTACTAACTTTTTTACTAACTTATTTTTTGTAATTTATATTAGATTTTTTCTCATATTTAAATAGTTTCATTCTATATGCTATACAAATTTTGGAGAAAAATTCGCAGAAACAAAAAAGTTACATCTTTTTGCCCTATATTTAACATGAGCAATATTTACATTACATTTCGTTTCGGTACATGGTGCTTTTTCTTATTCGCAAAAATTCCGTTATTTAAAAAAAAAAAGTAAATGTTTTTTAATTTGTGTTTGTGCTATCGACCGGTAGATGACGCCATTTTTAAAGGATGCCATTTCGTTATCTTATTTTCTTTAGGAAATTGTCCATATTTTTAAGACTTTAAGAACAAAGTCGACAAAATATTTTAAAATTATTATTACTTACCGAAATTTTATCTAGATGTCAGAGTTCTGAAAGAAAAAATAAAAGAAATAATTTTATTAAATATTTTCTAAAATATATCTATTACGAAATTTTGTTAATTTTAACTTTAAAAATTGTACGCCCCGGTAGGCTAGTTGGTAGAGTGCTGGCTTATCAGTGCGGGCGTCGTGGGTTCGATTACCACCAGAGGCACTGGTCTGTTTTCGCTACAACGCGCCGAAGTAGTAGCTAGTGCTCGGTAAGTGTAATAGTAAGTAATTTGTAATTATATGATTATTGATGAATAAAAAAAAATAAAAAAAACTTTAAAAATTCGGTAATTTAAAAATCGAATTAAAAGCTAAAAACGATAAATGTCCAAATCATCAAAAATGAGCAGAAGTACTCAAAATACCTCTGATTAGAACCGAAATTTGTTGATATTTTTAAATTTTGAATCTACTAATTTTTATAATAATTAGCATTTAATTAGCCTTTTCAAACTCCTACCATTTTTAAACAATTCAATTAGTGTTACAAAGTTCTTTTGTTTTTCTTTTTTTTTTTCATTATAAATGATCTCTTTTGAACCAACGCTATTTTGGTTCAATATTTGGAAACCTGTCAACACGATAATCAAATATGTTAACATTTTTAAATCCCTTTTTAAATGGCCTACATTAGCATTAACACAACACACGAAACAAACTTACCGGGTATACAATACAATACAAATAATAAGTATTATTTACTCCTACAACAACTTTATTAACAAAATGAACCAGCAACGACAACGGAAAACCAACGTTAACCATAAGAAGACTCTTTAACAATTTCCAAAACAAAAGCATCTTGACAAAGGCATCATATTTCTTATGACAACCTGAGATGAGACCAATACAATACGAATGCGAGTACAAATACAAATTTAGAGTGAATGAAAAAACAACAACTACGACCGACGGCAAGCCAAACAATCAGAGCTTTGAAATAGTAAAGTCTTTAAGAAACTCTTAATATATTTACCTTACAAGTTTTATGCAGTGACCGAAAATTGAACCGGCAACCCTTACCACGAACTGACAAAAAACATTTCTCAGAATCTTAAAGTTTTTCTAAAGAAACAAGTATTCTGAACCTGAGTTTTTTCTATAGAAAAAAGTACTCAGAACCTAAGGGGTTTTTCATAGGAAAAAGTTCTCAGAATCTGAGGGTTTTTCTATAGAAAAAAATCTTTAGAATCGGAGAGTTTTCTATAGGAAAGTCCTCAGGTTCTCAGGACTGTTTCCTATATAAAAACCTTCAGGTGCTGAGGACTGCTTTCTTTAGAACATGAGGGTTTTTTCATAGGAAAAAGTTCTCAGAATCTGAGGGTTTGTCTATAGAAAAAATCTTTAGAATCGGAGAGTTTTCTATAGGAAAGTCCTCAGGTTCTGAGGACTGTTTTCCATAGAAAATCCCCCAGATTCTGGGACTATACTATGGAAGAACCCTCAGATTCTGATTACTTTTTAAATAGAATAACCTTCAGATTCTGAGGTATTTTTTCTATGAAAAACCCCTCAGATACTGAGGGCTTTTTTCTAAAGAAGAAGCTACGGATGCTGAGGACATTTTCCTATGGCAAAGGGTTTTTTTCTATAGAAAACCCCCTCAGAATATGTGGCTTTTTCTATTGGAAAAAGTCCCCAAAATCGGAGGTTTTCTCTAGAAAAACTACGTCAGAATCTGAGGGAGAAAAGTCTTGGAATCGGACTTTTTTCTATAGAAAACCTTCAGATTCTGTGGACTTTTTCCTTGAGAAAATACATCAGCACTTTTTCCTTGAGAAAATCCCTCGGCACTTTTTCCTTAGCTCCTGAAGAATTTCCTATAGAAAAACCCTTAGATTCTGAGGACTTTTTTCTATAGAAAAACTTTTTCGATTCTGAGGACTTATTTCTATAGAAAACCATCACATTCTGATAACTTTTTCCTATAGAAACCCCCTCAGATTCTGAGGACTTTTTCCTTTCGAAAACATCAGATTCTGAGGACTTTTTTCTATAGAAAAAACCCGATGACTGCGGCTAAGTGGAGTATTGTCAATCACAACATTCACAATGTGTTGTTTTAATCAGAACAGACAGAGTTAACTAATACCTATGAACAATTTATATTTCGTCTAGAATGCTTCATTTTTTAATAAAATTGTTATCTCTTTTTCACAAGCACACAAAAAAAGTCCGTAAAGTCAGCAACATTTTTGCTGGGAGGACCCTTACAGAAAAATTGTTAATATCAGAAAAAAATTTGCTAAATTCAGCAAAATGTTTTCGGTGCATGTCCCTAACATTTTTGTTATTCAATTTTTCGCAAACTACAATATATTTGCATGGAAAGTTGTTGGTTTGAGTTCATATTAATATAAAAATATATTTTTTTAATTTTATCGAGGGAGTGACAGTGCTTTTTTCAATTTTCGTAACCGTTAGCCTTTAACAGGCACGTAGCTAGGGGGGGGGGGGGCTTGGGGGCTAGAGCCCCCCCCGAAATGATTTGACAAATTTAAAAACTTAATACAATTCGTTAGAAAGTAAAAATGTTATTGATAAATTTAATATGAAAATATTTATTTTTGACTTGGATCAAATAGGAAATAGTTTTATATGATTCGAATCTTAAAATTTCGTTAGAAAACATCGCCTGCAAATGGGCGGCTTTCATTGTTAGAGTTGATTTTCGACAAAAAGCTATAAATAAAATCATTTCATAAGAGATTTCGAAGTCTTTGACTTAAAATATAATCAAAAAATTGTTTGAGACAATGCAAACTAAAAATTAAATATGTCTACACAGAAAAAACTAAAATTGAGTTTTAATTAAAATATTTGTTGATTCAGCAAAAGTTTAACTGAATTCGGTCGTGTTGATCCAATTGTAGTAACAACAAAAATTTAATTAATATTATTTCCAATTACATATAGTTTTATTCACATCTATTAAAAATTTAATTGAATATTGTTTACTATTGGGAAAAATTACAAAATTTTAAAAAAAATCACCAAAATTGTAAAAAAATCGCCAAAATTTAAAAAAATCGAGACCATTTGAAAAAATCGCAAAATGTGAAAAAAAATTGCCAAAATTTAAAAAACAATCCTCAAAATTGCAGAAAATTAAAAAACTCCCAAGATAAACGCCAAAATTCGAAAAAAAATCACCAAAATTTGAGAAACGCGAATTTTCAACTTTAAACGATTTTTTTAATTTTGGCGACTTTTTAAAATTTTTGCATTTGTTTCAATGTTGTTATTATACGTTATAAAAACTGAAATTTTTTTTATACCAAAATCATTTTCAATTAAACAGTTAATTGAAAGTAAGTTTGAAATCAAACAAAAGTTTATTTGAATTTTTTTTTGACAATGATTTTTTCTGTGTATTTTGACATAATCTTTTAAAATGGAGGTACCACTAACACTCAAAATTAAGTTTACTTGTGCCGTAAAAGTCGTTACTTTACTTACAGTGCAATCTTTTATTTAAATTTGATTTGCTACGCACGCATCTGGTAACATAGTTTTCAGTATTTTTTTACGATATATATTACGATATCTCATATATTTTTTTAATTTTTTGAAAACAAATTTAAGCCTCAAACTTTGATCGATATGCATAGTGTGTTAACGTGGTCCAATGTGACTCAAATTTTCTCAATTTTTTTTTAGACTAAATCTAAACAAATTTCTATCGGCGCTCCTTGAAATGCGACATTTTGAAATCAAGCAGCTAAACCAGTCATTGTGTTATAACGATGTAGTTTTTTTTAGACATTTTAAAGGGTTTTTATTTAAAAAATTGATTAAAGACAATTTGAAAAGCGTTTTGAAATTGTCCAAAATATAAATCAAAGTGAATTGGAAATACATAACTTAGTTTAAATGAGACCTGGGCGATGTCAGGTATATTTTTAAATTTTCCAATTTTATATTTTTTTTTTATTATTATTTCTTTCAGACTACAATCACGCTTGCTTGTAAAATTTACGATTTTTTTAATACAAAACACGAGTCGGATATATGAAAAAAGGGAAAAATAGTGAATAATTTGTTAAAATAATTCAAATAAGTGGCAGCCGGGGTCCACGACATAGTGTCAAAATGGTTTTCAAAATGTGTGTTTTCTCGAGCATTTTAACGCTGTTTTTAAATAAGTCAAAATTTCCTAAACTTTAAACATATTTTCATACAAAGATGTGTTAAATTTCACCACCAATTTTAAAAAAAGATACGTTTTTCATATATTTTTGCTGCTTTATCACCTATCCGAATTTCATTAATTTCAAAGGGAACAAAGGGCAAATTATATAGGATATTTGCTTTTAATTTGTTTTTTTGGACGGTTATAAATCTTTAATTTCCCGAGTTAAAAAGTTTGCATAAACTAACACATTATTTTAAATACACTTATAAGGTTTTGTCTACCACTGCATTTAACCTATTTATATACCTAGACATTGCAAAATAATATATATTTTGATATTAAATCATATTTTAAAAAACACAATTTTATTTTAGATAAAATTGTATATTACCCCATGCAGAGTCACACTAGAAAATTTGTCAATTATATTTTGGATGTAAATATGTATTACATCAATACAATAGTATAATTAATTGCATCATTTTGTGTATAATTTTATACACAACATTTACCGCAATTTTTGTCTTTTGAATTGATTTCTTTCTGGTTCTTAACCCTAAAAAAGAATTTGTTTCGTTTGTAACATTATGAGTTCTTAATTGAGTCTATTATTAATACATGATTGTCCATTACGTGTAGGTAAAAATTTAGCAAACAAAAAAAAAAAAAAAAAAAAAAAAGGTGTTACTCTAGTGTTGTGCAAAAAAAAAAATATAATCAAAATAAAAAATCGAAAAGCCCCCCCCCCCCCCCCCCGAAACAAATTCCTAGCTACGTGCCTGGCCTTTAATGCGACTTTTTCGAAGTGCTTTCATTAAATATTTCAAATAAGTGGCAATATTGGGCACACTGCATATACAGCATGGGTATCAAAATTTTAGTTTTCTTGAGTACTTTAATACAGCGTACAAAAAAAATAAATTTTTTTAAATTGTAGCCACGTTTTTATACAAAATTTTTTCAATCCCCGTTGTAATCCCTAAAAGTGCGATTGTATAACTAAAAAATATACGTATCTAACATTGTTTTGAACATATTCAAGTTTCATTTAAATCTGCGGAATCGCCACTGTGTAGTGTCCTTGTTAAATGTTTTTCACTTTTCTAGCTAATACAAATGTTGCTATTTCTAATGATTTTCTTAAACAAAAGTTGGCAACAGTGTTTGCAGCCCAAAAATAAAGTTATCTTTCTTTTTTCCTTGCATATGTTTTTTCTTTTTGAAAAATTTTATTTTTATATCTGCTGTAACATAACAAAATTCTTATGAAATTTAACCTTCAGCTGATTATCTGCCACCGCCGACACTTTTTTCCTCCTAGCTGCGATTGGCCATATTTTGGTGGCTATTGGTGATTAAGCCGCCGACTGTTTCTGCAAGGAGTTTAAATATAAGGAGTCACAGAATTAATCAAAAAATATATCCTACAGGACATCAAACACAACATTCTTCCAGACAGGATAACCTTCCTCGGTGAAAACAGTGGAACGAAAAAGCTCAAAGTGAAATAAAATTTTTATTTCATACATTATTTATATTATTTTCATTGTTTAGATTGTTTACACTATTTACATTACATACTTAACATTTTTTACATTATTTACCTTACATACTTTACATTGTTTATATTATTAACATTACATTCTATACATTATTTACATTACATTCTTAACATAATTTTTTTTTTTTTTTTTAAAGAGAAGCAACACTCAGGAAATTCTTCCTATTAATTAATGTGTTGCTTTCTTTGGAAAGGCGTGGCGGAGAGATGAAAGGTGGTGAAGATGAAAGGCTTCATTCCTCGGCGCTTAATCGAAGCGTCGAGGAATGTTTTGCTTGCTGTACTGTAAGATGTCTTGCTTGATTAATTCTGTGAATCCTTATATTTAAAATCCTTGGTTTTTGCCTAAAGCCAAAAATTTTGCTGAATTTACTGACCTTTTTTTAGTGTAAATATATTTTTGTTTATGTTACCAATGTTATATATAATTAAATATATATATATTTCAGATATTAAATTATTTCTTGTCGTCAATGCACTGTGGTTGCGCCCATACGACAAAAATGAAAAAAGTTGTCTTAATATATTGGCGTTTTAGCAAATTAAATAGGCTCTAATGTTATCCAATTTCCCTCTCCTTAATTTGTTTTGATAATTTCTAACGGTAGTTTTGAAATATAAACAACTAAAGTGTGAATATTCATAGAAGTAAAAAGTTGATTAAAAGAACAAAGAAAACAAAGTGAAACTTCAATTGTTAAAATAAAGTTTATTCAAGTGCTTACTAAAATTATTAAAAATGGAAATTAATGTAAATGGTATTGGCATTGTTTTTAATACAAAATAAGTTTATAAATTGTGTTGTTGTTTTAGTAAAATACAGATTTTGGAGAAGTACATTTTTCTACATGGTTTGCTAATTTACGTAAAGATTACATAGAGTTTTAAATAGTTTCAGACTCCATCTGACTAACCGAATTATTTTGTTAATGTTAACAGATGTATTCAGTTTAAGGTTATGTTTCATTCAGGTGCATTAATTTGCATCTTTTTTTATATATTGAATATACTAACGCAACCTCTGTGTTTAATGTGTTTTTAGTATATATAACATGTTGTTTGATTTAATCAGAGTGATATTTTTGTTGTTATTGGAAGGTATTTTGTACTTTTTTTTATATAGAAACATCCCGTCAATGCATATTTTCTCGCCTGTCAGTTTTGAGATTTGGTGCTCTAAAAAATGTTCGAATTCGGTGAAAGCCCAGCAAGTGTTCGACGAAGTTGTCAACTACATTGATTTTGAATGCGAGGAAGGTGCGTTTTCTGAATTATTCAACGTGTCCAATATTAATGCGACAGAATTGTTTACATTTGCAAAAAAAAATAATCGCATAAAATCACTGGTTTTAAAAAATCAGTCTGACTGGCTGACTACCAAAGAAGTCGTCTCTTTAAGACTAAACACCATATCTTCGTCACCTAAAGAAGAAGCATTAAAAGGTAATAAACATGGACGCCCTATAATTCTAGAATTGCAACAAACACGGATTTATTAAACATGTTATTGCTGAGTTCAGATCCATTCATTTCAGGTTAGCGAAAATTGCCATGTAAAAAGAAAAGTACGTTATTAAAATCTGCAATTGAATTGCTGCAAGAGGAAGCAAATTTAAAAACAAAATTTTTTTAGGTACATATGAAACATTTTTTTTTTTTATATTTTTAAACATTTTTGAAATATGTATTTGTTATCCCTAATTTTATAACAATAAAGTGCTCAATTGCCTATACATACATACGTACGTTTTAATGAATATCTTATTAACAGAAATATAAAAAATGGGCGGTGGGAGCAAGCGATCACGCCCATTGAATCAGGATGTCATTTTTATATCATCAGAAATATACTGTGTAAATTTCAAGATGATATCTTAATTCTAACTATTTTTGTCGCTCTCCTTCATACAAGTGCAACCAGTGTGCAATGTATGGAAATTTAAAGAATCCCAAAATTTTTTTAGGATTTGCATATAATTTAACTAAAGTATAATTTTTCACCAATTTTTTTGAGTTGTTTTCAGCCTACTAATTTATTAATTTACCAAAAATTTTATTAATATTTAGCAAGGATTTTGTAATTTTTAATCTATTAAATGTTAGCAAAACTTTTGCTGAATTTACTAATTTATTGCAAAAATCTGCGCTTTGCTTTTCAACAACAGATTTTGCTGCTATTAGCATTTTTTTTGCAAGCACTTTCCTGACTAAATTTTTTGCTGACTTCACTGACTTTTTATTTTTGAGTGTACATTCAGGTAACATGTGTTTTCTAATGTGTTACCTGAATGGACACGTCCTTGTTACACTAATAGGGATTGTAATAGAGTAGTAACCAGTTCCCTACCTTAATTTCTTACTACCAAATTTATTACCCGGTAATATAAATTTTTGCTGGGATTGTTAACCCTTCTGCAAAGTTTTGTTGAAAAATGTCTGGCGGATCTATGACGTGTCGTCTTTAACTAAAAAAAACTGTAATCGCATTTATCTCGGTAATTAAAAAGTTTGGGGCAAAAATAAGAAATAATAAAATTATGTTGCCTGAACATTAAATATAAACAAAGTTCGCTTTTCAAAGTTCTGCAACAAATATGTGCCAGAGTAAAAACGTTTACATATAATCAGGCATTATTTTATATAAGTCTATATGTTATATAAATATTATATGTAAATAGATATGATAATGTATGTTTATATATAAATGATTTTTCCTCTAAATTTTTCAATACGATGCCACATATAATTACATCTTATTACATATCAACCAATATTAATCGTATATTATATATACAATTATATATGGTTAATCTTATTATGTATGAATACATGTATAATTAGATATGACACAAATCAAAATAATAAAAAATAACATTTAGTGGAGTATTAAAAAAAATGTATTTTATTTTAGATACTCGTAAAACGATATCTTTGTAAACGTATGTACATAAATCGTTCCATACCTTAAAAATTTAGATTTTATTTTATGTAAAACTACATAGGTAGAAAAATACAAAGGGGGAAAGCGCTGGCAAAGCACTAAAATGGGTTATATGAGTACTTACTACCAGAGCTTTCCCAACACTCAAATGATAAAACCGTTCCACGCGGGTGCCAATGCTTTATCAAAGGTCAGGAAAGCACTGGGAAACAAAAAATTCAAGTGCCTTACCAACGCTTAAATAAAAAAATCAAGCAATTTGCTAACGGCCAAATAAACAAATTAAAGTGCTTTCCCAACGCCCAATTGATAACAATTTTCCACGATGGTGCCAATGCTTTACATAGCATTGGAAAATCATCTGGAAACATAAAAATCAAATAAATAATAACACCACACGGTAGTGTCAACGGTTCGGAATTCTTAAAAAAATAGTAATAAAGGGTCCGCCATCTAACGTTTTTTTTTTCAACTAGTGCTTATTTCGTGAATGGTAACACTTAGCTCATATCTGATTTGACAGATAATTAGTTTTATCCTTCCGCTGAACGAATATGGTTGTGTATACGCTTGAACAACGCTGGGAAATATTGCGACATTACTTTGTAAATCATGGTAATGTTGCAGAATGTGTGCCGATACACCCAAAACGAGTCACTGTTTGGTGCGGATTTTGGTCCAGAGGCATAATTGGGCCATTTTTTCTTCGAAAATTAGCAAGGAGTGGCCGTTACAGTCAAAGGCGATCGTTATCGGGCCATGTTGGACGAATTTTTGTTCACAAAAATTGAAGAGGAGGAAATACAGCTGCACACAATCGATAATGTGCTTAAAAATTGGACCGATCATGTAGGCTACTGCATGGCCAGCCAAGGCAGCCATTTGAATGAAATTATTTTCCATTATTAACCGGAAGGATTGTACTTTCAAATAAAAAAAGAAATTTGAGAAAATATTCAGTAGATTTTTTTTTTATAGCATTTTCAAAAAAAAAAAGTTATTTGGCGGACCCTTTATATTCGATTTTTTTTTTTTTTGTTATTGGAAAAAATAATGAAAACATTAAATTAAACAAAAACGAATAAACGTTTTTCTTTTTTCCTTTTTTAATTTAACCAATACTCTAGGGATGCCCCCTACTCATGCAGTGCATTGTATTGATCAGAAAAATAGGGTATGGGAAAAAATAAAAAAAAAATAAATAAACAAAAAATTTTCGTATCAACAACGTTAGAATAAATCCTATCATAAAATGGATCAAGATTTATGCGAATTGACTAAAAACATCTATATTTTTAAGCTCTGATTTTAATACAAAAGAAAAGTACTTTAACCTATCGGAAATCACTCGGAAAAACTCGTACAGATCGTTTATAATCCACGATATGAAACTTTCTGCAATACATCCTTGTATGGGATTAGGGTAATCTGCTTACAACCTGAATCCCGTGTAAGGGAAAACAGTAAGCTCAAAAATTTTTTTTGTTTCTTTTTAAACAAAAATTTTATGTTTCTTTTGCTGCTTCTCCGTATAATGTTGTAGTAAGCACTTTCATCAGCGCATTTGTTTTATCCTGCTTCTAATAGCACGAACATTTTTTAATAGGTCTGTACGCACTTAAATGGTGAATATTTTTATAAATTAACAAATCAAATTTCTAAAAAAACAAATTAGAACAAATTTTGATTATGATTTTCATACTATTTTTAAGAATTTTTTAAAAATTTTGGTATTTGTGAGATTTTATTTGTTCGGTTTTAGATCATGACAAATTTTTTCTCTAAATTAACAGAAAAATTATAATTTTTATATGATAATTTACTTTGACTATTAGAAAAAACACAGAAAAAGTTATTAGACACTAGCATGAATGGAATGCATTTTTTGACCCACTACGGTCTTCGTCAACATTCTTCGTGCCATTTAGTGGTAAATTTCATTCTAACTCAACACACAGAGTAATGTGGGATTTTAACGTTACCCAATTTCTTCAACGTGTGAGTTAAATAGATGATATTTACGATTAACACTAAATGGCACGAAGAATGTTGGTGAAGACCGTAGTGGGTCAGAAAATGCATTCCATTCGTGCTAGTGTCTAATAACTTTTTCTGTGTTTTTTCTAATAGTCAAAGTAAATTATCATATAAAAATTAAAATTTTTCTGTTAATTTAGAGAAAAATTTGTCATGATCTAAAACCGAACAAATAAAATCTCACACATAAATTTATAGATCAACGATAAAATTCACTACTAAATTTTGGTATTTTTAAAAATTTTTTTCAAATTTTCATTTGTCAAAGTTCTTTGTTTTTTTTTTGCTGGTGGAATGAAAATAGATAATTTTTGATATTTAAAATATTCAACAACCTGCGGCTATAAGAATCAAACCTGCGCTTCTTCTTACATGACAAACGTAACAATATCAAGTCATGACCGTTTAGCGATCACACTCAAGTATGGCCTCGAATGTAATTCAGCTAAATTGCAGTTTTCTTTCCTATTAGCTTTTCTGTTATTATACTCAGAAGTGACCAACACTAACAAACACAAATATTCTATTTTTAGATTTTTGTTTATTTTTCTAATCTCCTCTGTCTCTATTTCACAACGTTACTTTTCAAATTATAATAAACTAATCCCGAAAAACACCTGATCAAACGCCTGTGATTTTTTCAACCGTAAACAATTTTTATACCAACTCGTAGAAATTTTTGCCAAACAAGTGCTGAATAAGCACCTACTTCAAACGCTGGGAAAGTACTTGCATTAAGTGCTTTACCAGTGCTTCTTTTTGTAAAACAAAGGTATACTTGTGCTTTGCCAGTGCTTGTTTTATATTACCAGCCATGATTTTTACCTGGGTATATATTATATTTTGATGCATTTCAAGTCTGATGGCCCGAATTTAAAACAATTCCGAATTTCGTCACTTACTCAAACTTATTGAGCTGTTTTTTGAGTTTACTTATAGTTGCTACCAGCGGCCTTTGACTAAAAGTTTTGTGTTTAAAGGTTTTGGACAAAGTAGAGTTTAAAAATTTACCAATGCTGAGCGTTTCATGGAAAAAACATTTAAGAAATTTTCATAGATTAATTTTGGTCCACCACAGCATCATTTACTATGAAACAAGTAATTTTATTTATTACTTGTTTTATTTTTTTTTTTTATTTTATTTTATTAATTAATAATCATATAATTACAAATTATATACTATTACCCTTACCGAGCACTAGCTACTATAGCCTTCGGAGCGTTGTAGCGAAAACAGACCAGTGCCTCTGGTGGGAATCGAACCCACAACCCACGCACTAATAAGCCAGCACGCTACCAACTAGCGCACATTACTTGTTTTAAATTGAAAACATGCTCAGCATTACCAAACTTTTCATACAAATTTTGTACAAAAATTAAAATAAAATGCGGTTTAGCGAAATATAAGTATTTGCGATTTTTTTATTTTTTCCATAATCAACTGAATAATACGCTTCGTTTGAGCACAACTAAGTAAAATTGTTATCGTTCGCTCCACACTAATGTGTATTAAAGCTTAAAAAAAAAATTTATGCGGGAACTTTTATGAAAACCGCAAAAAAAATAATGTTTCTTAATATTTGTTTATGGACGAATATGATAGGAGAAACATGCATTTGTATGAAATTGTGTATATTTTCATACAATCATATGGAAATATTTAACATTTAGTACAATCTTACCACACTAAAACTCGGATCTAATTATATTTAGATGTATTAGTTTACATACAATCATATACAATCATATCTGGTCAAAATCCGGATATAAACATATCTGGTTTTTATATAATTACTTATACTGGTATTAGTTTAGATATAAACTGATACAATTAGATACAAAACTGATACAATTTAATGCAATTCTATCGGGTCATAATTCAGATAACATTGTATTGAACATTTATCTAATTCTATCAGATTGGATCTAACCCCATACAAATAGACATAATTATATGGGCCCATATTTCGGATGAAATTTGATAATATTGTACATTACGTCACACAATAAATATGACTACATTAAGCTCCATACAAATTTTTTTTAATCGGGTGTGTAGAAAAACACTTAACTATAAAACCACAAAATCGACTTAAAGAAGCAACTTAAAGTAAGCAACAAAATAGCCATAAATGTTATTAAAATACTAAAAACAACAACAACAGCAACAACAACAACAATCGTACTTAATAATGATGGTTTATAAAATGCCAATAAACAAGGAATTTTCACAGCATGTGGGTGCTACAAAGGAATAGACCAGACCAACAATACAGGAATATCGCAACACTTGTCAAAAAACTAAAGAAACCAAAGCGGTAAAAGCGGCATATACAATAGAAATCTTGATAAAACCGTCGCTAACACACTAAAAATGGTAAAACAAAAGAAAATTTTGTAGATTGTTTTTTTTTTGGTAAGAAAATTTTTAATAAGAATTTTTTGAAATGACATTTTTTATAATGGCTTTTCTTTTTGCAACAAGGAGGAAGTTTTATTGATTTTTATATTTAAAAGGATTAAAAGATTTCTGTCTATATAATTTAAATCCGTATTTTAAACAAATCATTAGCGCCCTTATCAGTCGCACTATGCACAGTGGGCTATTTCACAAATATTTTGGATTTAATTCAGCCGGGATATTATTAACATGAAACTTCACACAGCCAATATCTACGTAATTTCAAGCCTAAGTTTTAAAGAATGGCCAACCAGAGCCATCAGGTGCTGAGTCGAAAGTAGGACACAACTTGGAGAGAGGTCAATTTTATATTTATCAACCGTTTTTCAAAAATGAAAAATTTCTGTAATCTGCTTACAGTAGCCTAGACCGTTTTTTGCTAATGGAAAATACAAATCAAGTCCGACTGTCTTAAAAGTTTTGGTAATATTGGCAATAAGTTATTTAATTAAATTAAAAACATTAATATTTCATCTTGTTCACGCTAAAAATAAAATTTCTCTAAAGTTGCAAATTATAAAAAAAAGTGATTTTAGTAATTTGTTGGTCAAAAACGTAGCAAGACTCGTTTGCCTCAAGATTAAAAGTTTCTTCAGAAACACACATAACGTTTATATTTTTCGGAAAGACTGCTACATACAGTTGCGTTATATGAAAATTATATTCCCCATTTGGTTACTATTCTAGATTTAAGTTCGAAATTTTCATATTATTTTCTTGACCCTTTCACTACCCTTGTACATGTGTACAGTAGGTTGTCCCAAAAAAAATAAAAATTTGGATTTTCTCGGAAGATCTTTCCTAATTTGGATACTCATAAGGTAAAGTATTTTTGAGAATTTTATCAGATTTTTCGGAAGTGGTTTAGAGGTCGCGCAAACCGATTTAGTACCAAAAATCGAGCTTTTTGGACTTTTATTGAATTATTCTTGAAAATTGCTAAAAAATCGGTAATTTTTCGGCTTCTGAGTAAATATTCTTAAAGAAAATTTTCCGATCTTTAATTTTATGTGCATAAGTAATAAGTTTCGTCAGGGATTTTGCACATTTTGATACATTATACAACAGTTTTTGTAAATTTTCAACAAATATGAAAAAGAATGCTTTATAACTTTTAAAATTTGTATGAAGACTAAAAAAACTAATGATGCAGTTTAAAAGATTATGAAGTTTTAAATAAATTAGCAGAAACTACAATATAAGTTTCTCTTACCGTTCTCTAGTTATACCCTTTTAAAGCTTTGCACCCATTGTATGAAATTTTTAGTACTATAAGATTTGGGCATCCGATTTGTTGTAAACTTTAGATTATGAGATTTGAAAATTTATTTATTGTATGTCAAAGCTTAGTTTTAAGTGTTGTCAAGTTGTGGACAGCAAAAAAAGTAGCCAAAAAGCCGTTATCACTAGGTGGCACTGATATGGCTCGAACTAAAATTCATGATTTATTGGATTTGGGGGAACTACAACCCTATTTTTGGCAGATAGTCTATAGGTTTAGAGATAACAAGTCACAATACAATTAAAATTTTTGTAAACTGATAAGTAGAAGACGCTTGCTTGAGATTGAGATAAATTTTATGGCTTGAGATAAAAGCTTTTATGCTAGAGCCCTCTTCCGGTAATTATCAATCTCTATCTATTTACCTCATTTATTTTAAGAGTATATATTAAAAATTGGTACCTATGCCAGTGTCCCCGATACGCTCCTCTCAATGACCTTAGACTTTTGAAACAATTGTATGATTACAAACGCTTTAATGAAAAAGTTGCACGCGAGACTCTGAAAACCTTTCTGGATCATCAGTGGTAGCTTTCCGAGAAGTTGGCTGCCTTATCGTTTTTTGATGAACGTATAGATACCAAAACTTTGCATTTAATGCTTAGAAATCTACATGAACAATGTAATAACTTTCCGAGAAGTTGGCTGCCTTATCGTTTTTTGATGAACGTATAGATACCAAAACTTTGCGTTTAATGCTTAGAAACCTACATGAACCAAGTAATAACAACGAATTAGTGAAAGGAAATTTAACAGAAGACATGATTGAAAATAAACAAATTCACTGTTTTATTACAAAAGCCAGCCTAACTTTTTTTGAAGCCTGCAACATTTCTACTGATGTTTTACAAACGGATCCAGAAAACAACAAATCATTTCAGGAAGCAAAACACAAAGTTCAACAATTGCAAGTTGTAAATGATGTCGCAGAACGTGGTGTGGCCTTGGCTAATAGTTATATCAATATCACATTCTGAAACAGACTTTCAGAGTTTCCTGCAGGGGGGTAGAGCAGCATCGCAAGAACTCTAATAAATGATTTATAACAAATATATTTTTCTTTGTTTTTAATATAATTGTTATGTATGAGTGGTAAGTAACTATTATTTTAAAAAACATAAAAACATTTTCTAAATCCAATTATTTAAAGTTTAAACCAATGCAAACCTAGTTCACACCTTATAGTATTATACATTTCATACAATGCTTTAAAAGGGTATAACTCGAGAACGGTGAGAGAAAATTAATTTTTTTTTCTGCTAATTAATTTAAAACTTATTAATCTATTAAACTGCATCATTAGTTTTTTTAGTCTTTATACAAATTTTAAAAGTTATAAAGCATTATTTTCCATATTTGTTGAAAATTTACGAAAAACCGTTATTGAATTGTCAAAATGTGCAAAATCATTGCCGAAACTTATTATTTATGCACATAAAATTAAAGATCGGAAAATTTTCTTGAAGAACATTGACTCAGAAGCTGAAGAAATATCGATTGTTTACCAATTTTCAAGCAAAATTCAAAAAAAGCCCAAAAAGCTCGTTTTTTGGTAAAAAGTCGATTTGCGCGACCTCTAAACCACCTCCGAAAAATCTGAAAAAATTCTCAAAAATTCTTAGCCTTATGATTATTCAAATTAAGAATGATCCCCAAAATTTTTTTTTGAATGGGACACCCTAGTGTACAGTGTACACATTTTTAAATAAATATAATTATGTTGATAATGCAATAAAACTTATTATTTTTGTTAAAATATGTTCATTAGGATATTGGTCATTGAAAAAAAAACATCATTATATGGATAAACTGTTCATCAGGGCAATATAGTAGCGATTTTTTTTAAGTCCGATTTTTTTAATGAACCTTTATATCCGAAAAAAGTGGCGTTTGGTGTATCTCGTAAACTAAGTAAGCTAGAATCTCGAAACTTGGCATTTAGCTTCATCTTATGGCTAGAACAACATCGAATAAAGCATTTTTGACTACTCGAATGTTTAAGTAGTAAAAATGGGCTTAGACGTTTAAAAAATTCGATTTTTGGGACATTTTTGTGGTTGGTAGGAGTGGGAGGGGGCCTACCTGTAAAACTTTTTCTTTATAATTTTAATAGAAATAGAAATATATGAACAAACAAAAAGTCGATAGCGAAAGCGTTAAAAAATGTAAAATTTCAGAGTATACTTTTTAAATGGTCTTTTGCGCTCTGAATCCGAATCTTAATTCAGAACTTCTCCTTCTCTGAATTCAGAACTTCTTATCAAGTTTTTGTGATATTGTAATCTAAAAATGCAAAAAGCACGATTTCTAGAGATATTCGGGGCGTCACTACTTCGAGAATAATTGTTTTTATCTAAACCTCGTTATGGCATGTGTACTGTTCGTTTAGAAAATACTTTTTCAATTTACTTAATATCTTATTTCCATTGTCAGGAATAACCAGTACAACATATGAAACTAAATTACTTAATGTTCAACGAACGTTTAACTGAAATAACATACAGATATTTGATAGATCCAAAAAGTATTTTAAAACTAAGGAGTAGTAGTTTCAGAAGCCGTAACCTGTTTCAAGTAAGAGAAAATATTCGCGGTGTAGTAACATTCCGAATATTACGGAAAATCGTGTTTTTTGCATTTTTAGGTTACAATCACAAAAACTTGATAACTTGGAGAAGTTCTGAACTTCGGAATCAGAGCACAAAAGACCATTTAAAAAGTATACTCTTAACTAAGGGCCGTTGGTTTAGCGAAATTTTAAATTTGTGTGTATTGAACACAATTTTAAATTTTACTTATTTTGTATGATCTATCACTTTAAGAAAAATCAAAGATATATATTTTTTGAAATATTCTCGAAAGAATCAAAAATAGCACTTTAGCAAACTTTAACTAAAAAGAGTATGAATGATTTTCTAACAAATATCCTAAAGTAGAAGATCCAGTCTTTAATATGAGATAAGATTAGTAAAAATTGGATAAAAAGTTAAAAAGTTAGCGTAGTTTAATTAAACTTGAGTATTTTTTATTAGTTTTGCTAAAAAGGTGGAACTTTGAGATGCGATAGAACGCTAACTACACCGAAGTTCGAAAAACTTAATAAAGCACATATATTATAGGGACGTTGAATATCAATTTTTAGTCACATTGCAGAAGACCATATCGAGAATTTTTGGAATGACTCAGAAGCAGCAAAGAGTTTAGAAAATAAAGAGATTGCAATACTCTCACTTACTGGGAAATAATATACAACTTGTGGCTGTAAATAGGAAAATGAATATTTTTTCGCGACTTTAAATTGATAAATTGACTTATTTTAATGTTGCTGTTGATACTTTTCAAAATATATGTTATTATTTGAGCAAAAATTTGTTAAATTTAGCTTTGGTTTTCCTTAAAAACGGCATGTTTCCTGTTTGCAGGCGTAAGGTGTTTACAGAGAGTGAGATCATTGCATAGCCATTGGAAGCAGTTGATAAGCATTTTAATTTGGTATGCTACATCTATGGTTCTACACTCAGGGAACTTCTGCTGTAAATATTTGTAGTTGTTCGAGTTTGTAATACTTCGTCCTTATTTTTAAGTGAAAAAACAGTCATTTGTAGAAGAAACTTCATTGTTGACTACATATGTAGTTCATTTAAAAAACAAACCACATCAAATTATTGTATTATGATTTCACATTCATTTTATACAGTAGTATTTTTTTTTTTTTTTTAAATAAAACAAATAAATGTTTGTTTATTTTTTACTATCAACTTTCTTTTTGGCAACACTGTTTTTGGCAGCTCAGCTGGTTTCGTGTAACATGTTCTGTTTGATCTATAATTTAACCATGAATCGACTTACAAACAAAAGCTCTTAAAAAATCACCCTTTACATAGTAAATATTCTAAGTGTATGTGATCCCCATTAGTCTTTGAAGTTTTAGGAAAATATCACAAATTCAATGCATAATGGCCCTATGAATGCAGGGCCTAAGATATCTTATGTGAAACTTAAGCTTGAAATTATGTTGATTATGTTTATGTGAAAGTTACGGCAATCCGATCAGTCAGAATTAATTGGCTGAAATATTTTTAAAATATTTGTGAAACACCCCACTTTGATGTGGAACGAAAATAAGGGCTTTATTCCAGAAAGGAAACTTGTATAGAACGGAACTCTGTTAAATTTTAAAAATCTATATCCTTATGATGTTGAGTACATCTCCCATTTAATTAATCCTATTGTTATGTTTATCTAAAAAATTAAACCATAACATAAAAGTCAGACAACAACACAAAAAAAAAACATTTATCCTGTTACAAAGATCTCTGCGCACATGGATTTAAGGGTAGTTTGCCTAGAGGATTTTGAAAAACTAACAATTAAATGAGGCATTAAACGCGCAAACGTAAAGTGAAAATATCAACCACAATTGGTGGTTGGTTATGGTTGATAGTGGCGGTTATCTAAATGGTGTTGATTCTGCTAATGCCGCTAATATGAATTTGATTAGATTTTAGTTTTAGATTCCTGTTCCTGTTCCTTTTTTTTCTTTTTTTGTTACATTTTCTATGACCTTAGACTACATTGAATAAAATCTTAACATGTGACAATTTCGCATGAAAATTTGATCAGTTGTACAAGTGCGTCGAACAAAAACTATTGTTTGCATTTCAAGTGAAATGGGTGCGTGTACGTACATGTGTCAGTTGTTTTTTGTGGGTTGAGGTTTATTTTCTTAATCCAGTTGAGTTGGTTTATTTTTTAATGACTCGTGCTGTTTTGAGTGGTTGTAGTTGACCTCCTTATGTTGACACTTGTGTTTATTTTTTGTTTTTTTAACAAAAAGGGACGAGGAAGCAATTGCTTTTGAAAAAATAAAACTAGTTTTTTGCTATTAAAATCAATGATTATATAAACCAGGATTAGCTATTCTAATTGCGCCGCGCGTGGTTTTATTCAACCACTATTAATATAATTTATTTATTTATTTTTATAAACTTTTTAGGTATTTCACAAAAAAAAAAATAATTTTCAACTGTTTTGACCGACTAATTGACCGACCAAGGTGTAGTTTGAAAATTTTATTATTTTTGCCATTTTTAAATCAACGTTTTCCTAGTATTTCAAAAATTTTCTTATTTTTTCAAATTTCAAATGAAAATTATGTTAATATTTTCAATTAATAAATTAGAATTAATAAAAAACGAATATTCTAATAAAGAGTGATTTTTTAAGAGCTTTCGGATTTGATTTAAAAAAAACACATAAAATTTAGAGAAATGTATGAAATTTTTATGAGAGTCGGCAGAACGGTCTATATATTTCAATGTTTAAAGATGATTTCATGTAAATGTTGACCGAGGCTACGCCTCAAATGTTTCATACGCTGGCTTCAGTTTCGGCATACTCTCTCCAACATATCGGCCGGTATCACACGAATAAATTCTTCAATATTATCTTCCAGTGCGTCAACCGTTGCGAGCTTGTCCCTATAGACATGAGCCTTAACATATCCCCACAAAAAATAGTCTAAAGGCGTTAAATCACACGATCTAGGCGACCAATTGACCGCCCCAAACGTAAAATAAACTTTTCATTGAACTCGCCTCTCAATTGGGCCATTGTTTCGCGTGCTGTGTAGCATGTGGCACCGTCTTGTTGAAACTACATGTCACCCAAGTCAAGCTCTTCCACTTTGGGCAAAAAAAAAAAATTTGTAATTATCGCACGGTAGCGCTCGGCATTCACACTAACGTTCCTGCCTTCATCGTCTTTGGAAAAGTACGATTCAATGATGCCACCGGCCCATAATCCACACCAAACAGTGCATTTTTTGGGATGCATTGGCAGTTCTTGCAATGCTTCTGGCTGCTCTTCACACCAAATACGGCAACCATCCATTCAACCAGAAATTAGCTTCGTTGCTGAACACAATTTTCCGATTAAAAAGTGGATCTTCAACCAACTTTGCCAGCGTCCATTCACCAAAAGTTGCCGTTGTGTTAGGTCGGGCAAACTGACCATAAATTGGAAGAAGTGTTCGATGCACTTTCTTAACTGAGCATGAATGTTGATAATACAATTTAATAATCTGCAAGCGTTGTTCGTTTGTAAGTCGATTCATGGTTAAATTATAGACCAAACTGAACATGTTTAACAGTAATATGTTACACGAAAACAGCTGAGCTGCCAAAAACAGTGTTGCCAAAAAGAAAGTTGCTAATATAAAAATTTTTTTTTCAGGTACATTAAATTAAAAAAATTAAATAACAAAATAATAGAAAACTAAAACTGTAAAAATGTATGTATTTTACAGTTTTTGTTGTTGCATTATTTTAGTATTTTAATTTAACGTACCTGAAAAAAAAATCGTTATATAACGATAACTTTTGCAAATGGAAACTTTTCTGCTTCAATTGTTGCATCAACATTTTTTAAATGTGATCACATATTAAACTAAAAGTATGACTCTGGGGTCCACTTGGAAAGCTATGGTGCCATATCAAATTTTTCAAAATATTTCTCATTAATTGCCTCTTTTTAAAAAGAAACTAACACTTATTCAGGTTAATTGATCATTAATCGTATATATTCGCTAAAACTGTAAAAAAAACGGTAAAAAACCTCATAAAACGTGAAGCAATGGTTCAAATATAAAGTATTGTGCATTAAATATCGGCTATAAATACAAGCACAGGTTTTGTTATTTAATTCCGCCAAAACAAAAGCAGATTGATGCAAAATCTCCAAATCGCCAAATTTTAAAGACATTTGAACCATTGATCAAAAATTAAGTATACCATTGAAATCAGCATGACCGATATATAATTAATGGTCAGATCTCGTGTTTTTTTAGAATTTTTGAGAAGCTAAACACTTCCAAAACTGTCTAACTTTGATCGGCTATATCTCAACCATCTCTTATTACATCTGAACGATCCAGGGCTCATTTTGTTTGTACTAGAGTCTAATTTTTACCAATGTCTCCGTCTCCTTTATTTATATATTTTATATATATATATGTATATTGAATGCAATTGCATTTTAAAAATGCATTTTTTCAGCTACGGAAATATTTCGAATTTTAAAATAATTACTTATTAGTGTAATAAAGGGTCCGCCAAATAACTTTTTTTTTAACTCCTGAACTAATTGGACTTTGTATGGCGTCATACCAAGGTCTTTATGCAAAATTCGTCTCAATGATGTCTCCGAAATGTTCAATTGTTGAGAACGACGGTGAATTGATGTTGATGGCGCTTCACGCACACTTTCTGCCACAGCAGCAATATTCTCGGGTGTACGCACTGTTTTTGGCTTTTCACGCTTTGGTTTATCGATGAGGATGCCAGTTTTCTTTCACTTTTTTCACAAGATAACGAACATACGGACCATATTCGTTCAGCGGAAGGATAAAACTAATTATCTGTTAAATCAGACAAGAGCTAAGTATTACTGTTCACGAAATAAGCACTAGTTGAAAAAAAAGCGTTAGATGGCGGACCCTTTATATAATCTTTACTACAACTTCCAATATTTACTTTTTAGTTTCCAAAAAAAAAAAACAGCTATTTTAGAGAAATTTTTTGAAAACTATTAAAATTTAAAAAAAATTTTACTCAGAAAATTATTTTGGAATCTTCAGAAGCCAATCGAGGCAAATCCAATAACATTTTCTACTAGTTAAACTTTAACCAGCGATATCTCAGACATTTCTTATTGCATCGGAGAGATCGAGACCGTATTTTATTTGTAAGTGCGTGTATTTTTAAACACTGTTTGAAAAAATCGTATACTTTAATGTCAAAACTATTTTTAATGCAATTGCATTTTTTAAAATGCATTTTGCAGCTATGGAAATACTTTAAATTTTAATTGAGTTATAAAGTGAAATAGATTGAAATCTATACTATAATTTTAGTTGAATTTTGGAAAAACGTTTAACTTTGTGATTAATTTTCTCAAAAATTTACTCTAAGGGAGTTGGCTCCATTGGCTTCTGAGAAGCTCACATATTAATACTTATAATCTCATTAAGGACACGACATGGATCTTCTGGTAATTTTTCAATCAAATTTTGCAAATGTGTAGAATAGTTAGTTCATCATTAAGACACTTTTACGCTATTTGCCACCTTAGTTGAAACTTTAAGAAAATATAAATTCTTGACGATGGAAGATACTTAAAAAGTTTATTTTTTATGGGCAAATTTGTATTCAGATATTACAAAATTTTAGTTTTTTCGAACAAATTTCGTGGTTTTTGAACCTTTATCAAAATTCTCATGTTGACATTACAATTTTTATAATTCTTATGTTGACATTACAGTGATATCATGTAAATAATTCGCTCAGTGTAATTTTAAATTTGTTGACCACATTTTAAAACAAAAAATTATAAAATTGTGGTAATAATAGTGGAAACATTAAAAAATTCAAAAATATATTCATATTTTTTCAATTTTAAGTACATAAATATTTCAAGATTTTTAATACATCCCAGGAAAACGTTGGTAATGGGTGCGACAAAGTAATGAATTACCTTGTAATGCATACTCCTTACATGTAGCATTAGTTTCCAACAAAAAGTAATGAGTTACCAAAAATGCGTAACATAATGCATTACTATGTAATGAATACTTCTTACATTCATCATCCTTTCCATACATAAAATAATGAGTTAAAAATAATCGGGCAGTCATGCGTTACCTTGTAATGATACATCAATACCTTTTACATGATTTAAAAACATAAAGAAAAGACCTAGCGATCATCAAGTACGTAAATCATGAAATATAAACGTAAAGTAATATTTAAAATATTTTTTTTTGAAAATCTATATTTAGACACATTAATTTGTCATTTTTTGTAAGCATGAGTGTAAGGTATATATTTATAACATCACAAACTAAAACTCAAAGCATTTACATTTCATTTACATTTTAGGCAACCCGATATGACGCGATAGCTCAGTTGGTAGAGTGCTCGCCTAACAACCAGAGACCCCAGGTTCGAATCTCAGCGATACCAAGTTATTTATTTAATTAAAAAAAATATTTGTAATAATTTTTTTATGAAAATCTATTTATAGACACATTACTTTTCCCAACGCGGTAACCATATAAGTAACCAGTTACCGTACCCTCTACTAGGTAATGAGCCCACCCATTACTTTTTGGCTCATCGCCTGTAAAATTCATCAGTGAAGTAAGATGTAATGTAATGCGTTTCGCCCTATGGCGATACATTACTTTACGCATTATTTGTCAATGAGTGGTTTTGCTTGGATATTTTGTATACATAAAACACGCATATAAATGCATGAACATCCAAGCCCTAGTAATACTCGAGCAAAGGGATCGAGCCCGAATAGCAAACAAAATAGTTCCCACACTGAGCGAATTCTCCGCGTGGTATTAATGAACTTTTCATAGAAGCAATAAAGTTGCAGTGAAACTTGTATATTGAAACTTTTTATTATTAAACTAATGCAAGTTTTCATAAAATTTTATGAAAAATATCATTTTATTTATTAAACGTTTCATTCTCTCAATGAAGGAGTTTCACAAAAAAAAAATTGTTTCATAAAAAGAGTGAAGATTTTAATTAATTTTAAGTCATTTTTCGCCCATTTTGTAAAGAAAAATTTCAGTAGTTTACTGAAAGTTTTTACTAAAATTCCCTCTGTGCAAGGTAGTAGTGGCCGGTCACTTGCTCGGACTTTTTATATTAAAGGAACCGATCACTTTAACATGGCGTTGTTATAGGCGGGGTCGGTTACCACAATTTAGACACCTTGTGATGTGAGCCAGGGACAAACCCAAAATAATATGTCACATAACTGACCTAAAAGAACGTGCTACCGACAATTTCTTTGATTTTTTAATCAATGTATTACCTAATTTTTTATTTCTTCATTATCTTTAAGCTTTTAAAAGACTTATAGGCTCGGATCCATTTCCTCCCCTAAAATGTACTTTTAATAAAAATATAAGAGATAATAAAGGGTCCGCCAAATAATTTTTTTTTTTGAAAATACTATAAAAAAAAACTACTGAATATTTTCTCAATTTTTTTTTTTTTATTTCAAAGTACAATCCTTCCGGTTAATAATGGAAAATAATTTCATTCAAATGGCTGCCTCGGCTGGCCATGCAGTAGCCCACACGATCGGTCCAATTTTTAAGCACATTATCGATTGTGAGCAGCTGTATTTCACCAATGGCTTCCTGTTCCGTCCTGTTGAAACCAAATGTTGCCAATATCCTCCTCTTCAATTTTTGTGAACAAAAATTCGTTCAACATGGCCCGATAACGATCGCCATTGACTGTAACGGCCACTCCTTGCTCATTTTCGAAGAAAAATGACAATTTTCGCACACATTCTGCAACATTACCATGATTTTCAAGCGTATACACAACCATATTCGTTCAGCGGAAGGATAATACTAATTATCTGTCAAATCAGACATGAGCTTAGTGTTACCATTCACGAAATAAGCACTAGTTGAAAAAAAAACGTTAGATGGCGGACCATTTAGAAAATTTTGTAAAATACTTTAACTTTAACCCTCCCCCCACCAAAGCCATTTCCTGGATCCGCGCATGTTATATGAATTGCTGTTTTGACAAATTTCTACCAAGATATATTTTTATTTTATTTCTGTGTTAAAGTCTCAAGAGTATACAAGAATTTATGTATGTCGACATTGTAGAAGATATTAATTTTCAAATTAAATCCATACATCAATCTAGGAATCCATTAGAAGTCCTTTTTAATTTATACACGTTACAAAATTTAGCATGTAACATAATTAACCAATTACTTTCAACAAGATTGCGTGTTTTTAACACCACAATATGCATTTTTCGTTTGCAGCAGCAGCAGCATTAACCAACTACCAACATGCCAACATGTACTACATACAGACGGACAGACTATTGGACGACAACAACAACTATTCATACATAGATGCAGCTACTTATGAGAAAAAATGCGTTCACCAAAAAAAAAAAAATAATATAAATAAAAAATAATGTTCTTTTTCACACACAATCATTTCTTCTAAACATGGCATTATCTCAATACTATACACCAAAATATGTATAAAAAGAGGGACAGACGGACAGGACGGATGGATGGAAAATGTGACTAAGGATAGACTGTTTTATGGACCTCAACTTGCCATACTTTTTTTACATCTTTCTTTTCTTTAAAAGTTTTAATACTGCATAATGCAAAATACTGATTGTTGCCGATGCATATGATGAACTTTACAAAATTTTGGACACTTTGAGGCAAAATATTCTCAAAAAATGTATTGTATGACAATGCTAAATCCATCTGAGTTAATCATTTACCTTTAACGGAGCAAAAATTTTGGAGGTTTCAAGTTTAAAGCAAAAATTTAAAATATTAAAATTACTGTGTTTGCCGAATTTAATTACAGTTATATCAATTTACGGATCTCATTGTATTTATCATATTTCACCAAGGGCCTTCAAATTTGATTAATTTTATGATTAATTTTATGTAACGTTTCATAGTATTAATGAATAAATTTCATCATATTTATGAAATGTTCCACTATATATATAGAATCATATTTTGTATTAGTAAGGATTTCATTATTTTTGTGTAGAAAAAATTCATAAATCCATACAAACGTGTCGTTCACACATTTTTTTTTTTTTGAGTATCATAATTTTTTTGTAGATAATTATTTATAGTTTTTTTTTCTTTTTAATTTCCAATATAAGTTTTAATTAATATTATCATTGCCGTGACAGGGGAAAAATCAATTAAAATAGTAATTAATTTAATAAAATTTTTAATTAATTTTAAACGCCGCAGAAGTCATATTGAAAATACTGTGAAAGTTTAAAAATCGTGAATTTTTGCTTTCACTTGTAAACCACCACCAAACTTTTCGGCAAGTACCGATATGAAAATTTCTTTTTTAGTGTATCTCCCAAGCCTAGTGACTTCATTTTGTATTGGTTTGGATCTTAAAGTTAAAAACTATGATCAAAAAAATAAAATAAAAAAACTCTTGTTTCAAGATATTGTTTAAATGGCCATCAATTCTTTAGGTGAAGACTTTTCAATGTGAAACTTTGCATGCCTTAGTCCTTAAGTATGGTCTACCTAACCCTGTCCATTGTTTCTCTCAACACAAAAAACCTTGAGCAATAAGAGACATCTAATGTCAGTTTCAACAGGTGTCGAACATTTTTGAAATTCGTCATATATTGTTGCTACATTTGAATATGACCGAAAATGTCGATTACATGGCCACGTGATGTCATAAATTCATATCAATATGACACTTACATGTACTTTAGCGGCAGCTTCGGAAACAACACATGTTTTCTTGCCAGCACCTTCGCTCAACAACAACAACAACACGATCAAAACAACAGCAACAACAACATTTGCTATAAAAATTGTCTGTCGTTTATAGTGTTTGGTTGGTTGGTAAGTTGTCCAACAAACAACAGCAACTGCAATATGTATGGACGGTATAGTATTGGCATCATGTCATCATGTTGCAGCCATTAAACGCAGTTTAAGTTGCCACTGCATCTTGTAGTAGGTTGTTATTGCTGTTGTTGTGGTTTAAGCCAAATAAAGGTTTAAAGTAGTGGAGTCTTTCTCTAAATACTGCATCATACTTAACCTGACCAACCATTCCGCTTTTGGCGGGATTATCCCGCTCTTTAAAGGCTGATCGATCAAGCCTTGCATTGTTTACCCGTTTTTATATATTAGAACTTCTTTATAGAATTTTTATAAAAACAAAAATAAAATGTTTTAAAAACATTCAATATATATTTAGAAACAGAGACGTTTAAGTTGTATTTTATTTAAAATTTTAAAAAAGTTATTACTTAAGTGTTTCAAAAAATTCAAAAAACAACTTTTATAAATTCTTTTAAAATAAAAATTAAAAAATATCAGGGTTGGCAGGCAATACCGCCAAAATACCGTTAAACGATTTAAAACCCGTTCAACTGACTATCCCTAAAATACCGTTATCGAAATAATTGAAAAACCGTTATTCTTAAAATACCGTTATCGCAAAAATCCCATTACCGAAATAAAAGAAATAGCGTTACCCTTAAAATACCGTTACCGAAATAATCTAAAAAGCGTTTTGTTTAAAACAGCAATTTTTTTTATTAATTTAAATTGTATTGTTAACTTTACCTATAAGTTTCCTATCGTTACATGATAAATAATTAAGAAATAATACAAATAATTAAAAAATGTGTTCGTATGTAAAAAAAACGTTACCCTTTTACTACCGTTACCGAAATAACTGAGAACCTGTTATCCTTAAAATATCGTTATCGAAATAACTACAATAGCGTTACCACTAAAATACCGATACCGAAATAACTTAAATACCGTTATCGCGTTGTGGTATAATGGTTAGCGCGTTGGACTGTTACACAGATGGTCCCGGGTTCGATTCCCGGTGACGACAACATCAATTTAGAAAAATAATATGTATAAGTTTTCTATCACTTATATTTATCGCTGCGCCCACCTTCGGTGTTCACATAGCACTAAACCCCACCGAAGTAAAATAATGAATCAGGGCTGTGAAACAAAAAGCTTCAATAAATTCGCCAACTCTACATCAGGTGGCGAGCAACAACTGTTCAAGACTTATCTACTCGCGCAATTACAGTGTTGCCATGTTTGAAGCCTTTCATCTTTCACCACCTTTCATCTCTCCACTATCCCCTTTCCAAAGAAAGCAACACATTAATTAATAGGAAGAATTTCCAGTGTTGCTTCTCTTAAAAAAAAAAAAAGAAAATAGTGTTACCCTTACAGATATCGGTTACCATCCATGAAAAATATTAAATATTTGCAATAATGCCTAATTTTCTTTTGTAATACATTTGATTATGTCAGTTAATTAGCTTTTATGGCTTTCGGCGCATTTTAGCGCAAACAGACCAATGCCTCTGGTGGGAATTGAACCCACGATCACCGCACTGACAAGCTAGCACCCCACCGACTAGCCTACCGGGGCACATGATTTAAAAATAAGATTAAGATTTTAAGATTTTTTTATAATGGAAATAAAGTTATTAGGTCCAGTTAAAGGATTTCGAAAGTTTTTTATTAAAGTCGAACCGAATTCTAAAATGTGCCATAAGGGAATTTGCTTCGCCTAAACTGAAATTTTTAATGATGCAAACAAAATATCAATATCAATTTTAATTTTTATAAAAATAATCTGCAGGGTATCTCAAAATACTTAAATTTAAAGTTTTTTTACTAGTGAAGTATATTGATAGTTTTTTTAAGATAAAAATATTAAAAAAATCAAATTTTTTACGAAAACTTTTTTGCGTAATCCCCTAAACGATTGGATCACTATTCGGAAAGGTTTAAAAAATTTGCTAGCAAATATTTTTGATTAAAAATAAAGAAATACTCAAATTTAACTCAGAA
Organism: Delia radicum; assembly: GCA_021234595.1. Taxonomy (NCBI): domain Eukaryota; kingdom Metazoa; phylum Arthropoda; class Insecta; order Diptera; family Anthomyiidae; genus Delia; species Delia radicum. The sequence goes on along the minus strand of CM037851.1, from coordinate 277,484,982 downwards.
ATTTGTTTTCAAAAAATATTGTAGAAAATTTACAGAGAGTTGACAAATAGTTATTTGAAAAAATCATTTTTTGATCTCTTTTAATGGGGCATTTTTGAAAAATTATTTAAAAATATAAAAAAATCTTAATCTACAAGTTTGATATAATTGTATTATGTCTTTTTTCCGACCTTTAATTGTGCAATGAAAATTATTCAAGTTTGAGGCCATACTCTATATTTCTTTATTAAGATATTGTCCTAACAAATAATCTATAGACTTTTTTGTTTGTTTTTAAATTTATTATTTGACCCTTTCAAGAATGTGTTGATAGATCTATTTCGGGAATTTTCTAGTTTCCCATCATCAGAACACGTTTTGAAAGAGGTAACAATCCCATGCCAAACATTCAAACATTCATATAAACTAGTTTACTCACTACATGAGAACTAATATATGAGCTCGAAGTTAAAGATTATCACCATTGATCAAAAAATAAATTGAAAACTTGTTTGTTATGTGCAAGATCCACCTTTGGTGGATATTCAATACAAGTTGTTTGTTTTTTTTTTCCTCCTTTTTATTTTTTTTTGGTTTGTTTATAAACAAAAACAGGGTGAGTAAACTAGACTGTACTTTGTCTTTTATACAAGTTTGATATAATTTTTATTAAAAATAAAAATTATGTTTTTTTTCGACCTTTAATTGTGCAATAAAAATGAAAATTATTTAAGTCCGAGGTCATACTCTATATTTCGAGGCCATACTCTATATTTCAAAACGTGTTCTAATGATGGGAACCTAGAAAATTCCCGTAAAAAAATCTTAATCTCTTATATTTTTGACTGTTATGTAGATAAAAATATATGAAAATGTATGGCTCTGCTAGAAATTAGTTCATCGATTGTATATATTTTTTTTAAAATCTGACCGATCAGACGATGAATTTTTCATACACACAAAGTTTAAAATATTCCAAAATTTATTCCGTTTTAATTCAAACCAAACAATGGATGGTTTTAATTAAAATTATATTAAAATAATAAAAATTTTAATGTCAGGGTTGCCATATAGTAATTTTAAAAAATGTTCAAAAACCACTTTTGCAAAGATTTTTAAAAATCGGCAAACTTAAATAAATTAACTTTTCGCATATTTTTGAATAAATATTTGTTCCAAAAATTATACAAACTTAAATTTTTAAAATCTCTTTAACCGTCTAGGATTTATATTTTGTCAATGTTTAAACTTTCCACTAGAAAACACTTTAAGGAGAGAAAAAATACAAAAATGTCTGAATTAATTATTGTTCTATCTGCAAAGTTTGGTTAAAAAATGTCCAGCGGATCTATGACGTGCCTTTAATGGGTTAAATGACTTTATCTTAAAAAAAAATTCAATTTGATAAAATAAGTGTTTTTATGACGTGCCTTTAATGGGTTAAATGATTTTGTCTAAAAAAAATTCAATTTGATAAAATAAGTGCTTTTAGACAAAATATTTTAAATATTCCTCATTTTGCCCCAAAATCGCGATTTTTCTGCCCGCCGAATCCCGCTTTTTCTCATGCCGAATCCCGCTTTTTGATCAACAACAGTTGGTCAGGCTATGCATACGTGCATGCACATTTTTGCATTTTGCAAATTTTTATATTTTTGTTACGGTTAAATTTCCTTTTTTTCTTCTTATTCTTTATTCAAACTCCTTTAGTTTTTCGGTTTTGTTACCATAATCATTGAGCTTTATAAGCATGTGTTTCAACTTCAATGATTGCGATCAAAATGCGTTTACGTTTTTCAATATTGTATGCAACATCGTCATCGATGTTGATGATGATGATCATGATGCTGCTGCATGTGCTAGAGAAACCAAAGAAGGATTCACTTATTTTTTGTAGGTATGAATAATTTTCTTCTGTTTCTTTAAAAAAAAAATATACAAAGAAGATAATACTTGTATGCATATTCATATGTTAAAATTAACCCTTAAAAGGACAATGGTTAAAAAGGGGAACATAGTTTATATTAATGCTTCAAAAGTTAAAGTTTTTGGATACGTTAACCCGAAACACCCTAGAAACTGCATTCCGTTTTTGATCCTGCCTCCAGGACATTTTGAATGCCCTGTTACCATATAGTAACTATGGGCGGTCTAGGTGACTGGTTTTTAATATAAAATGTGTAAAAAAATTGTCTTGGCTAATATGGACCTTGCGTTATTAAAACAATATAATGAAATACATATGATGAATTTCATATCAAAACCCATAAAAAGGGCACATTTTGAACCCGACCCTCTCAGAATTTGATGAAATTTTGCGTACAGCTACATTTTACCTATACAAACACAACCTCATCTTTAGAAATTGCATTTTTGAAAATATGTGGGCGTGGCAAGGTATCGAAGTTTTTGAAAAATGACGATAATATGTACTTTCAAGCTGTGATTACTACGGAATGGCTGAACCGATTTCAAAGATCTTGGTACCATTAGAAAGGTATTTAAATGATAGAGGTTGCAGCCATAATTCCACACCAAAACGTTCATCTGAGAGTGTTGTAATTGTAGCTGATGCACTGCTTTAAGATTTTGGGTACCCAGAATTCGGGCAGTTCTGTTTATTAACATATCCATTGAAATGAAAGTGTGCTTCATCGCTCATAATGAGATTGTTCAAAAAATTGTCATTTTGTCTCGCAAGCAAAATTAATATAAAATTTAACAATTTTTACACGTTCTTCCATTGAGAAGTATGACTTTATAAAAGTTTATAAAATTGTTCATTACCTACAAAAAAAATATTATATTAGAAATTGTAAATATAAAAAAACTACAAGCATTTAAATCAGTCGATGTTGGCCCACCCTCGAATTTTTAATTTCCTGAGTAAACGATTTTATAGATTTTATAGATTTTATAGATTTTATAGATTTATGAATTTTATAGATTTTATAGATTTTATAGATTTTATAGATTTTATAGATTTTATAGATTTATGATTTATAGATTTTATAGATTTTATAGATTTATAGAATTTTATAGATTTTATAGATTTTATAGATTTTATAGATTTTATAGATTTTATAGATTTTATAGAATTTTATAGATTTTATAGATTTTATAGATTTTATAGATTTTATAGATTTTATAGATTTTATAGATTTTATAGATTTTATAGATTTTATAGATTTTATAGATTTTATAGATTTATAGATTTTATAGATTTTATAGATTTTTTTTTTTTTTTTTTTTTTTTTTTTTTTTTTAAAAAGAGAGGCAACACTCAGGAAATACTTCCTATATTTAGTGTTGTTGCTTTCTTTGGAAAGGGATAGTAAAGAGATGAAAGGTGGGGAAAGATGAAGGGCTTCAGACATGGCAACACTGTAATTGCGCGAGATGATAAGTCTTAGAACAGTTGTTGCTCGCCACCTGATGGAGAGTTGGCGAACTTATTGAAGCTTTTTGGTTCATAGCCCTGATTCATTATTTTACTTCGGTGGGGTTAATTGCTATGGGAACACCGAAGGTGGACATTGCGATACGTATGAGGGATAGTAAAAACTCATACATATTAATTTGATGTTGCCGGCACCGGGGATCGAACCCGGGACCTTCTGTGTAAAAGTCTAACGCGCTTACCATTATAGATTTTATAGATTTTATAGATTTTATAGATTTTATAGATTTTATAGATTTTATAGATTTTATAGATTTTATAGATTTTATAGATTTTATAGATTTTATAGATTTTATAGATTTTATAGATTTATAGATTTATAGATTTTATAGATTTTATAGATTTTATAGATTTTATAGATTTTATAGATTTTATAGATTTTATAGATTTTATAGATTTTATAGATTTTATAGATTTTATAGATTTATAGATTTATAGATTTTATACATTTTATACATTTTATACATTTTATAGATTTATAGATTTTATAGATTTTATAGATTTTATAGATTTTATAGATTTTAGAGATTTTATAGATTTTATAGATTTTATAAATTTAATACATTTTATATATTTTACACTCAGAAATTAGGCATTTCCAAAAATAATAAACCAATAATACTGTACCCCTGCAACAGTTGTTTTGAGTAGTTACTTTGGTGTTTTAATAAACAACTACTAAAACAGTAGTTTTGCAGTAAACAGTTAATTTTTGTTAGTTATTTAAAAATAGAAGATTATGTTGAGTTTTTAAAAATTCTCATTCAGTTTATATTTTTTATTATTGATATGTTCATAGTTTGCAATTGAAATGCAATGAAATGCTGTTTGGAAGTTTGACTTTGCATTTTAAATAGCATGTAGGAAATACAAATTTTTATTGTAATTAAAAGAAAAATATATATAACTATTAAAAACAGTAGTTTTTATAACTTATGTAATCGTTTGATGTTCATTGTTATTATTGTTTTGTTTCTGGTTTTTTTGGTTTTTGCATTTAAGGTTACCTATTTTTTTGCCGTTTCGTTAGTCGTTTTTACTACTATTGTAGTTGTTTTATCAATAGTTCAAAATGACTGCATGGTAAGTCATTTTTATGACAAATACAGTCATTGCCTTTTTGACTACATTGCAACTTTAATTTTTAGTCATTTCTACCTTGTAAATTTCTTGAGTTTAAAAAATGTCTTAGCAAATTTTAGTAGTAATATTAGGCAAGTCCGGCTCACAAATTTTGTATTTAAATATATGTTAGAGCACAGTTTTTAAATACCAACGATATCATGTATCCTTTTTGAGTAATTAAATATCAAAAATACAATGCTGTTCAACAATAGGGTTAAAAAAGTTATAATTATTGATTATTAAGAACCAGAAAATTAAAAATAGATTCCAGAGAGGCCAAATAATAACAAAAAAACTCTGTTCTTTAGGTTCTTATTAAAATCAAAATATTACAATTAAAAAAAATAAAACAAATGCTTGTACATTTAGGGGTTAAAAAACAATGCACATTTTAATGTTGTATAAGTATGTTTTATGTACCTTATGTGAAGAAGGTGCAACATTATAGTATATTTTGCATGTGATATGTTTTATTTTTTTATTTTCAACACCATCACTTTTTGCCACAACAATATATCTGGCACTAACACTCTAAACAACAGCAACATTTTCAACACTCGATTTTTGACGTGATTTACACAAAACTTATCGCGCACGTTTTATTTTTAAGTTTTTTTTTATTTTTTGCTTTTTGCATTTACTACAATTTTATGTTTAAACTGTTTGTTTGTTGGTTTGCATTTAGAAATCTATATTATATGCTTTATAGACCCAAATGTTGTCTGAATGTTTTCTATTGATTTGATTTCATGTGATACATAAAACACCTTGTTTTTTTACACTGTACTCTTCTTAATCTCATCAGTTTCTGGGAAACATTTTTTTTTGTAAAGATAATCTTTCCAAAAACCCTTAAATAGCATTTTATGTGACTGGAAATAAACTTAAAGGTCATTTTGGAAAATAGAAAATGTCAGTTAAAGTGAAAAAGATTAGAAGTAATGTAATCAGAAGAACATAAGTAGAAATGTTAGATTGTATTCAAACTGGTTATCAAATTAAGATATTGGTAGTACTTCAAATGGAAAGCACTCATCTCTGTAAATATGAAATCTTTATTAGCATATATAATTAAATAATTTAATTTAACTTATTGCTTTCTAATTAATATTATTTGCAAACCTAATTTTAAAAATCCGTAAACCCAAATTTAACTATTTTTAAAAATGTTTTTATAACATAATCCATGATTTATTTTAGCAAATGATCTAAATTTTAATCCTTTTCAAATATTGCCACTATTTTTTTAAAAATCTAAAGTATGTTTCTTAAGTCTTTTGTTTTATTTCATATTAATCTGCACCATTAACACACATTCTACAATTTAAACTAAAATCCAATTTAAATGAGTTTCTTTGTTTTTTAAGAAAAAAAAAAATTAATGAATAAAAAAATCTATAACCATCATGCTTCCGTTTAAAAAAATAAACTAATTCAATTTTGTCCTGAGTAGTACACAGTTCATATGAGTCACACACCAACATCTTTCTGTTGAAAAATCATTGTTGGTCGTTTTGCATTCGTGAGCTGGTGATGGTGATGATGATGATTTCTTTTTTGCGAACGGCTAAAAACAAAACTTTCGCACATTTTTCATTTTTGGTCTACACTCATGCTGCGCTGCATATCCACGCATGCTGTGTACTTGGATGAATATTGTAGAAGATGTAAGCTTTATGCTTCGTTTCATCCCCCCCGGTAATTCTTACTCCAGCTTGTTTCAAGGGTTTTGTGTATTTGTGGTAATTTCATAGGAATTTTTTGCAACAAGCGAATAAGTTAAATGAAAAAATATTTCAACATTTTGTGCTTCATTAGTAATAAAATGCGCATATGTATGCTACATATGACTGATGTTATTGTATGCGCTATAAGGATATAAAATATTCTGATTAGTTGATAATTTCGTTTGAAATAAATTTTAGTGGAACAACTCTGGGTTTGATGAGATCTTTAGCCAGATGAGATCTGATTAGATCTTTAGGAAGATCGAAATACTAGTATCAACCTAGCTAATAATTTTGATTTGCTTTATTTTTGCAAATATACGGAGGTTGAAAGCTCGTTATAAACTGAAAATAACATTAAATAGTCTCGATGTATATAAAAACCAAAAACTAATAAAACTATAAAAAATATTACTTGAGCCAGTGTAAAAACTAAAAATTGTTTATATAAATAGAACATTTTTGGTCTTCAAAGTTTAAGTAACGTAATGCTGCTTGTTAGGAAAAACCCCTAACCACGTGTTTGGTTACTAAGAAGACAAGAATGGAACAAAATTGATGATTAATAAGTTTTTTGTCAAATCTCTGGCTATTATGGAGACTCTAGCTTTTCTAAAACTTTGGGTTATGATGAGATCTTTAGCCAGATCGAAATACTTGTATCAACCTAGCTAATAATTTTGATATGCTTTATTTTTGTAAATATACGGAGGGCAAAATGTAGTCATTACTAAATGACGGAAACATTATTTGAAAACAATACAAACAACTTCAATTGCAGTTAAATTAACAAATTAAAATGATTAAGAAGATTACATTAAGTTTCGAAATTTGCTTTAAAATCCTCAGTGAATAGTTCTTGGAATAGCTGAGTACGAAAAAAAATCAAAACGGTAGGATGCAATGTAGAGGATACTTTTTTTTAATAGTGATCGGTTCTGTGGTATATTATTAAAGGGAAAATTTTGGGTGTAGCTGAATACGAATCTAAGGTTTTGCTGGGTTATTGGATTAACGAAATGCACAAAAATAATAAATTTTTAAATATTAGATGCGGTAATTGAAAAAAAAAATGTTTGATTAACCTTATTAAAAATTTAGTCAGTTTTTTATGATAGTGCTTAGGAGCGTATGATTATTGTTTTTAATTTTATACATTCATTAAGTATACGCTGTAGAGGGTAATGGAGCGAAAATATATAGCTTTAAAGCGAATTAGGGATCAAATTTAAAAGCTAGATACTTAATCGGATGATATTTAAAAATTGCAGTTTGTTTCTAAAAGAGATTAAATATAAATTGTATTCACTGTATATATTTTTGCAAAGCACTTCTTGAGCACACATAAGTTTTATGACTGTATACATATAATAAATATAGAACGGTCATAAATTGACATCTTTTAACTAACAACTTGTTTACAAATTTTTATACCAAAATGATTAAAATTACATTTATAACAAAATATGCAAAAAAAAAACAATGCAAAAATATTTATAGCAAAATATGCATTAATAGCAAAATATGCATTATAGCAAAATATGTATAATATGCTAAATATGCTAAAATATGCATTAACAAGTCGATGACATTTTGTTGCAAATTTGTTGATTCGCAAAGATATTTGGTTAACTTTGGCATCCAGCTAACGACAACAAACATGTAGTTACTTGAACTTCCGAGCCCTAGTCACTATGGGAAGGAATTTCATGCAAACTCATGTTTTTCATCGATAATCTAAAATTAATATAAAATAATATTTATTCGAATCATCAAATTTATAACAAAGTGGTATCGATTTATAGTTGCATGTTTTAGCATATTTTGTCATTTAAGGCACATTCAGTAATTTCGGTAACGGTTTTTTAACGTTAACGGTATTTCACTTTTTTCGGTATCGGTGTTTTAGAGTTAACGCTTTTTCGTTAGGTAACGTTATGTTAGGGGTAAAGGTTTTTAGTTATTTCGGTAACGGTATTTTAAGGATAACGTTATTTAAGTTATCAGGTTATTCGATAACTTTGGTCCAATTATGTCCGAATTTTAATGACTAGTTAGTTCTCTGATCAAGCTTTGGGAAAATATATATCTATTTACAGTAGATTATTTTTTCTGATTTTGTCAGATTATTTCCTACAAGTTTAGCCGACAGCTTTAAATCTTAAGCTTTTTTATTTGGCAGTGTTGCCAGTCCAACTGCTAATGTTAACATTACTGGAAACGAATTGGGCATTCGCCATGTATACTAATATTTTAACACAACATATTATATTTGATTGTTTTTTTATTAGATTTTGCATTACATGGTACCTGTACGTTTAGTTTGAAAATTTTTGTTCCCAGTAATGATAACATTAGCAATTGGACTGGCAACCCTGCCAAATAAAAAGCTTTACGGTTGGCTAAACTTGTAAGAAAAGACGAAAATAGCTCATGTTGTTCGGATAATCAATTAACATCACCGATTTTCTGTGGTTGGTTGATATATATACCTGATCAAAACTTGAGTTTCTTGTGGTTGGTGGATTACAATGAGGCTGAAGATAACCTAGTCGCTTAGGTCGAAAGTGCGGCATTCCCTCTAGCGCTGATCCCCACAAGAAATTGTTTTCATCTTCCCTTCCATTTATTACTTTGTAATAGTAACATTTACTTATGACCTAAAACCTGACAATTTAAAATTAAATGCAATTTTAAAAGATATTAGTTAGCGCGTTGGACTATTACACAGATTGTCCCGGGTTCGATTCCCGGTGACGACAACAACTATTTAGAAAAATAATATATATGAGTTTTCTATCCCTCATATGTATTGCAGCGCCAGCCTTCGCTGTTCCCATAGCACTTAACCCCACCGAAGTAAAATAATGAATCAGGGCTATGAACCAAAAAGCTTCAATAAGTTCATCAACTCTCCATCAGGTGGCGAGCAACAACTGTTCTAAGACTTATCATCTTGCGCAATTACAGTGTTGCCATGTTTTGAAGCCCTTCATCTTTCCCCACCTTTCACCTCTCTACTATCCCCTTTCCAAAGAAAGCAACACATTAATTAATATGAAGAATTTCCTGAGTGTTGCTTCTCTTTAAAAAAAAAAAAGATTAAAAATCTTGTATATAATGAAATTTTAGTGTACTTTTCATGTTTTAGGACATATTTTTCATCTGCATCTCATACGCGACTATTTTCCTTTTTAGTTGCGTGGAATTCCTTGCCATAGTCATCACACTGGATTGGTGAAAACAGCCTTAATTTTGTACAATTTTTGACGAATTATCATTTTTTAAGAAAAGACAATGAATTGATCTACCACAACTGAGAGTTATATGACATGTCACCGAATTATACTTATTTTTAAGATATGGTCCATTTGAAAAAAAAATTGAGAGAATGCGAAAACCCCATATAATCAAAATTTCGTCTCGATTGGCAGCTTGGACTCGGAAATTTAGTTTCGGTATACTAATTTTTTTTTTTAAGTCAAGTTTATTATGAAAAAAAAATATGTCAGTAGAGAATCTCCCAGTCATCCTTGATCGACTATTGTTTTTCTCAGTAGTTGATAGTTTATGTTTTTAATAGAGAATTTGTTTTCTTATTACGGTCGGCTTATTATTTTTAAAGTTTTTTTTAGTTTTTTTTTTTTGAAAATGTGTGTGAGGCCGCCAACACTATGATGATGATGATGATGACGATGATGACCACGACAACAACGTCCTGCTTCTTGTTGTATTCTAAGTTTTAAAGCTTAAAAAATATTTTCTTTCACACACTCTCAAATAACAACAACGGCTAAAGTCACTATGAGCAGAGTGTGTGAGTTTAAAGACCAAAAGGTATTTTAATTAGAAACCAAACATTGAAAAATCGAATTTGAACCAATCAACCAACTTTAAAGTAAACGAAATAGGAATGAAACCCTTTTCAAAAAATAAAACAGAAACAACAAAAAACAGAAAAAAACATAAAACAACTTACAAATATTTAAGCCGTCTTTTTGTTGTTGAGTATCAACGTTAATAAATTGAAAAATTCTCGAATTCGAATTGAAAAATATAAAAAAAAAAACTTATTTTGCTTAATGAGCTCCACAAAACATTAAATAACTTAAAGGATATCAAAAAAATGTTATTTTGATTGGAATTTTTTTCTGTTTTTAGTTGAAGCTAAATAATTTTAACAAACAATCCTTAAAATCATCATTAAAACATAAAATATAAATATTTTTCTTAATTAATTTTAGTTTTTTTTTATTTTGTTTATTGGCTAAATCCTATTAAAACATGTAAATTGTAAATAAGTGAATAATAACACTACTCAACAAATTTTAACTTATTGCCGTACATATTTTTTAACTCATGAATGGCACGTCCTAGATACGCGGGACATTTTCAATCCAAATTTGTAGATACCCTATGGGGAATAAGGAGTCAATTGTCCTAAAAGTGACTGGTTAAAGAAGGACTTATCACAGGACTGATATAATTTAATACTGAAGTGGGTTAAGCAGTGTCAATTGTCCTAAAATTACCAATCCTGTGACTGGTAAAGGGAGGACATACCACTTAACCAGAATGCTTATTAACAAGAAAATGCCAGTTGGCCAGGATTTTATCCATTGGAAGCTGTTTAGTTTTCGTTTATTTTATACGACATGACCCTTATGCAACAGTCTTGTGGTATGCCCACCGGTCCCATTCCCCATAGGGTATATATAACCATGTAATTTTTTTTGCCCTAAAGTGATGGTTGAAGATATTTAAAAAATTTAAATTTTGTATAAGTTTGGGAACAAATCTTTATTTAAAAATATGTCAAATAAAATTTTTTAAGTTAAGCGATTTTAAATTTTTTTGGAAAACTGTCGTGCTTTTTGACCATTTTTTTTTAAATTGTCATATAGCAATTCTGACGATATAGTTTTTGTGAGTATTGTAGTATTTTAATAAAAATTTATCCATTTTTTATGTTTTGCGTGAAAACGGAACAAATTTTGAAATATTTTAGACTTTGTGTATTTGGTAGTTTCATGGTCCGATCATTAAGATTTTCAAAAAGTATATGCAATCGATGAACTAATTTCTAGCAGATAAATAAATGTTGCTCTAAGTCGCTTTGTTTCCGAGATATAGCCTATTTTATGATTATGAAATAAAAAATACGAGAAAATAAAGCCATCTACAAGTGAGACTGAAATTTGTGCTTGGGCTAAAATAAGATAACTAATGATAGCTAAATAACTGATTTAAACGATAACAGCAGAAAAATGTTGTTCAGTTGAATTATAACCCGTTTAACAGACTTTTGAATTAACTTTGTTTATGAGTGTAGAAACATAGAAGGAAACACTTGAAGGAAATTTGACATTTTCAGATCCAAAAAATGTGTCGACCGGTGTAATTTAAAGAAGCTACATATGTATTTCGAAACACCGTTTAAAAATTCAAAATCGATTAAAAATCTTTTACCGTTTTCTCGAAGATTTGATTGTGTATGCAACTTCTCAAACCAGCTATGTAATACACTCAGCCTACACTTGGTCATTTGACGAGTGATTTTCTGTATAGCACAGTGTAATTAAATATTTATAAATATGAGCAAAAATTTGTATACGGATTTTTATGACAGAAAAAACTAAAATCGACTTTCAATTAATATATTTGTTGATTCAATTAAAAGTTTAATTGAATGCGGTCCAATTAAGGAAATTGTAGTATCAATCAAAATTATTTCTAACTATTTAATTGATTTTAATTTCAATTAGGGGTTTTATCATATATACCAAAATTTTAATTGAATATTATTTTTCATTTCGAATATATTTTTAAAACTTTTAAAACTTTAAACTTTTACGCAAATAATTGGGGAGAAAAATTAGCGGTTTTTTAAAAAAAATACAAAATTTTATATAATTTTTATTAAATATAAAAATTGTGTTTTTAAGGACCTTTAATTGTGCAATGAAAATGAAAATTATTCAAGTTCGAGACCATACTCAAAAAACGTGTATTGAATATCTACCAAAGGTAGACCTTGCACATAACAAACAAGTTTTCAATTTATTTTTGATCAATGGTTATAATCTTTAACTTCGAGCTCATATATTAGTTCTCGTTTAGTGAGAAAACTAGTTTATATAAATGCGTGATGTTTTGCATGGGATTGTCACTTCTTTCAAAACGTGTTCTGATGAATGGAAACCTAGAAATTTCCCGAAATAGATCTATCAACACATTCTTGAAAGTGGTCAATTAATAAATTTGAAAACAAAACTCTATAGATTATTTCTTAGGACAATATCCTAATAAAGAACCTCGAACTTGAATAATTTTCATTTCCAAAAATACAAAATTTAAAAAAAAAAAATCACCAAAATTGTAAAAAAAAACTCCTAAATTAAAATAAAAAATCGCACAATTAAAAAAATCCTTAAAATTACAAAAATAAAAAAAAAAAATGTTAAAATTGGAAAAAAAAAATCAAAACTAAAAAAATCGAAAAAAAATCGTCAAAAATAAAAAATAGCTTATATTTAAAAAAGTTGCCAAAATTTGAAAAAACTGCCAAATTAAAAAAAAACGCCAGAATTTAAAAAATATCCTCAAAATTACCTAAATTAAAAAATAATTAAATTTAATTAAAATTGAAAAATCGGTAATATTTGAAAAAATCGCCAAAGTCTTAAAAATCACAAATTGAAAAAAATCGCTAATTTAAAAGAATCGCAAAAATAGAAAAAATCACACAAATTATATTTATTTCAATTTGGGGATTTTTCAGTTTTGGCGATTTTTTTAAAAAAATTAGGGAATTTATGTTTTTTTAACATAAAAATTATGGAATTTTTAAGATAATCTTAAATTTGAATAATAAGAACAAAAAGGAACAATGCGTTAAAGTTGAATATTCAAAATAGGTGCAAGAATAATTGTCCAAAAGTTACCAAGGAATTTTATATTCGTTCCGCCTCGCAAAGAGTGGCGAACTTTTCTTTTTAAATTAAAAACTTGATAAAATTTTCTTTAATTTGATATACAAACTTTGTTTTCACAGCTTTTAGTTTTTCTATAATTAGCATTTAAACTTGTACAAAATTGTTCGCTACACCCTTTATAAAAACCGCGATATTTCAAAAAGTGCAAATGAGAATTTTTTGCCAGATTTGAATTCAGCGTACATAGATAGGTCTATTAAAAAAGATGTGTTTCAAAGACAGGTTTGTTTTTACCGTTCAGTAGTGTAATAGTTCAAGGTTTTCCATTTCAAAATTTCTTAGTTTTCTTTTCTTTTTTTCTGTAATTTATGACTCTTTTTTGTGTTTGTGGTATTCCACATTGGAGATCCCTTTTTTTGTCTTGTCTCTTAATGTTCTTTTTTAAATATTTTATAAATGTTTGTGGTTTTGTATGTAGTTTATGATATTGTCATACATTTTATTGGTATATTGGATTGTCATATATATTTTTTTTTATTCATTCAACATGATTAAATCTTAATGAGGCTTAATAATCTTTTAAATCCTCCAACCTTAACAAAATGAAGTAATTTTTTATTTTTTTGTAAAATTTTTATATTTTTTTATCATGATTTACAAAATGAAATGAAATTCTTTTCATTGAAAAAAAATGCATTTATTTTGGAGGATTTTTTTTTAAATTTTCTTAAAGTCTCCCTTTGAATTTAAATTAATCTGTCGGATTAAATCTTAAAAAAAAAAAAAAGATTTTTTTATTTAAGTATGGAGATCATTTAAACATGACTGTTTATGAACTGTGGTGGAATAAAAAAGGTACATATTTAAAGTTCATCACTTTTATTTTATGACCAAACTGACACAAATCATGACAGTGACAAGTGTATTTTTGAATTTCAAATAAAAAAAACAGAGCTCTCTCTTTTTTTTAATTTTCCTCTTGCCGCTCTATACCATAGATTACATAGATATCAAACTCTTCTTTTATCAACAAACACATTTTTGCATACACATTCAAATACTTTTTGTATACACACAGAGAAATAAAGTGCCAACCGAATTGAAAAGAGTATTTTAATGGTAACAACTTATAAATTCAGTTAGAACAACGATATTTATATTAGATTTCTGAATGTTTTGGGTGTTGCAACTAAAATTCAGTTGAATTAGTCGAACTTTATTGTGAAAACTAATGTTGAGTTGTTCCAACCGACAGAAATTCGTAATAACCGAATTTGAGTCTAAGTACCCCGAATTTCAGTTGGCAAACAGTTAAATTTTTCTCTGTGTGTAGGTATACCACCTATGTCCAACACATTATCATGAGTTACGTGCACTGACAGCTAATGTCAAAGAGTTTGAGATCTATGTAATCTATGCTCTATACAACTAAAATTATCACTTTTGTGATACATATAGTATCATTCAGTTAACCCTTAAGCTTAACAAATTTAGGTTTTACCGAATATTTTTGTATATTCTTCAATATGTTACAAATGATATAACAAATTAAAAGAGAAATAATTTTTACACTAATTAATTAGGGAGGATTTGCATTAATTAATTATTATAACATGATTAGAATTTGAACTAGTCATAAGATTGGCTTCAGCGTATGTCATATTAACGGCAAAAGTCTGAATTTTAAACTAATGAATTTCAAATCCTGTTTGAAAACAGTGGTTCAAATGTGGTGTTGCTGATGAAAATATACCGACTCTTTAGATCTGACAAAACAAGATTGCCGTTGATTCCGATTTTTAGTTTCACGTTTCGGACCCGAGAATTGGCCTCTAATCGTTCGATTTAACGCCGCTGAACTACTTTGTGTGGTAATATGTGTAGTCGCTAGTATACGCCGATAAGCCAGAAACGATTGACCATTTGAAGGACAACTTTCGCCGCGTTATTGCCATTATACGGCCACAAATGTTGGAAAAAGTCATCGTAAATTGGACCTCCAGTTTAGACTAAGTCCGAGCCAGTCGTGGCGGTCATATGCCAGAAGTTATATTTAAATTATAATGCCAGAAGATTATTTTCGAATAAAGTAAATTGCATGTCAATTTAAAAAATTAATCTTTGTTTTATTCCATTTCAAAGTTCTATACCTCTATAAAAAACACCCTTTATTTGAAATCTGAATTAAGATTTTTTATGAATACGGGCATAACAATCTACCAGGTCTAAAACTTCAGTGCTGAAAATTTGAGCCAAAGCGGACAACGCCTTCGGGACGTGCAATGAGGTCAAAGTTCAGATATATGCAAATTTTACTACACACAGAGAACAATTTGGCCATTTGCCAACTGAAATTTAGTTACTACTACTGAAATTAGTTGGTACAACTAAATGTTGGTTGGTACACCTGAATATGGGTTGTCACAACAAAATTCGGTTAATACAATTGAAATTTAGTTGTAACGCCCAAAATATTCATAAATCACATTTGAATATGGTTTTACTAATCGAACTTTTTGGCTGTGGCCACCAAAATACTCGTTTCAATTCGGTTGGCATTTTATTTTTCTGTGTGTATTTAAATGAAATAAATTTGTGTTAATATTTTTCATTATTTGGTAGAAATTAATTGTGGGCGTTGTGGTGTAATGGTTAGCGCGTTGGACTTTTACACAGAAGGTCCCGGGTTCCATCCCCGGTGCCGGCAACATCAAAATAATATGTATGAGTTTTTTTCTATCTCTCATACGTATCGCAATGTCCACCTTCGGTGTTCCCATAGCACTTAACCCCACCGAAGTAAAATAATGAATCAGGGCTATGAACCAAAAAAAGCTTCAATAAGTTCGCCAACTCTCCATCAGGTGGCGAGCAACAACTGTTCTAAGTCTTATCATCTCGCGCAATTACAGTGTTGCCATGTCTGAAGCCCTTCATCTTTCCCCACCTTTCATCTCTATACTATCCCTTTCCAAAGAAAGCAACACACTAAATATAGGAAGTATTTCCTGAGTGTTGCCTCTCTTTAAAAAAAAAAAAAAAAAATAGATACTTTTACTTAAATATATGAATTGCAATAGCGAAAAAATATTAAATAAACCCTATAAAATATTTTGGGTCCAAGTGACACATACAAATTTGAAAATCGGCTGTCATCCTAATATTTATATATATCTATATATATCTATATATATAAAACTCATTTTCTGTTTGCTTGTTCTCTACACAAATTTGCAATTCCTCAAATTTGGCATGAATAATCCTCGGACCTTAGACCGTAGTATAGTTTTCATCGACCACGCCCACTTCTACGCTTACTTTTGACAAAAAATCTAAACTTGAAATTTTTTCACCTTTTTCAACTTTTTTCGTTTTTTTTCAAATACAAACTTCTAAGAAAGTTTTAACGGATTTCACATATTCTACGTTTCCCGAGGAAGGCCTCAGTAATACTTTCATTACCATAGCCCACTTCAATACCGACTTTTGATCAAAAACGTCAAAATCAAAATTTACACTATTTTTAATAAAGCTTTTTTTTTTATTTAAATTTATTTTCATCGGGATAAACATTAATTGTATTTATAGTAATTAAATGTGCTAAAGTCCCAAAACTTATTTAACAAATTGTGAAAAACATTCTGCTGTAGGCGTGTCCCTATCCGGATTTCATTCCTGCCCAAGGAAATCTTCAGGGGACTTTGTTATTTTAATTTGAAAGCAGTAAATCCAATCAAAACATTTTAGGAAAAACCATTTCGCTTTTAAGAATTTTTTTCCTCCGTATGATATACCTACTGATATTTTAGCAAATTTCTTTATGATTTATTTTTTTTTAATTTTATTTTTCCTTCCATTGTTGGCAATAACAAGTCCATTAACAAAAATATATATATATATATATATATATATATATATATATAAACTAGCTGAAATGCCCAAAATTGTCCCCTAAGTATGCGGTGTATCGAACCAATTGTCCTCATCTTATACGCTAGATGTATGAAAACTTTGAGGGCAGTGCCCAAAGTAAGCAAATGTCCCTAAACTATGCGGGGGATCGAATAAATGTCCCTAGAGTATGTGCTGTGCATATATATATATATATATATATATAGAGCAATTCCATATGAAAACGATCAAAATTGGCAAATTTTTGGACGACCCCTCTCCGATTTTAAAATAAATAGTCTCAATCGATTACAACTTATATTGCACAAATCATCCTCTAAATAACGCTAGAGGTGGTAGTGCAGTCATAATAAAACAATCAATTGACCACTATGAAAATGAGAAAATTTGCTGTGAAGAATTTCAGGCGACTTCAATAACCACAAAACTAAGCGGGTCAGAACTAATGATAACCGCATTATATAGCCCTCCAAGGCATAGAATTACTGAAGATAAATATATGGAGTTTTTAAACAAACATAAAGGTAGATTCGTTATTGGAGGTGACTTCAACGCGAAAAACGTTAAATGGGGCTCAAGATTAACCTCGACGAAAGGACGTAACCTGTGGAAAGCGGCAAATAAATTGGGATGTGAGATATTGTCGACAGGAAATCCAACTTACTGGCCAACCGACACTAATAAGGTTCCTGATTTAATAGATTTTTTTGTAACCAAACATCTGCCAAAAAGTATAATGAATGTTGAAGACAGTGCAGATCTGAGCTCTGATCATTCACCTATCTACTTATTTATTGATGGAGACCCAAAATAACTGGATGAAAATTTGTATCTTTCAAATAGATTAACAGACTGGGAATATTTTAAATTTAATCTTGAAAATTATATAAATCCCTCACTGATTTTAGAAACAAGTGAAGATATTGAATACGAAAGCGCAAAGCTTACGTCCCAAATACAAGAAGCAGCCTGGCTAAGTACACCATTGTACAAACCTAAAACTGTTCAACAATCTTATTCTTCAGGTATTTTACAACTTATTAAAAGTAAAAGAAAATTAAGGAAAAAGTGGCAATCAACTAGATTTCCACCCTTAAAAACACAATTAAATAGTATAACAAAGCTTCTCCAAGAAAAAATAAAAGAATATAAAAATGACAACTTTAGCATGAAGATGCAAAACTTGTCAACAGAAAAAATAAATGATTATTCGTTATGGAAATCAACATCGTATTTAAAACGACCTATTCTTCACAACCCTCCAATCAAAAAGCAAAATGGTGCATGGGCAAAGAGCGACTCTGAAAAAGCTGAAGTTTTTTCCCAGCATTTATATAAAACTTTTCAGCCTTATGATATACTAGGAGATATTAATATGCCTAGTACTGTTCAAGAATCAATTGAGATACAACCATTCACAATGCAAGAAACTATTGAAGAAATAACAAACCTTAAGTCTAAAAAAAGTCCTGGTTTTGACCTAATTACTGGTGAAGTTCTTAAAAACCTCCCAAAAGAAGCCCTTACCAATCTTAACGCCATTATGAATGCTTGTCTAAATTTAAAATACTTTCCTTTATGCTGGAAAGTTTCCGATGTCATAATGATACAAAAGCCTGGAAAAAACCCCAATGAAGTTGCGTCTTATCGGCCGATCTCTTTGCTACCCGTAATGGGAAAATTATTTGAAAAACTATTTTCAAAAAGACTTAAGGAATTGATTTTAATTAAACAACTGTTACCTTCTCATCAATTTGGTTTTAGAGAAAAGCATTCTACAATTGACCAAGTTCATAGAATAGTTCATATAATTGAAGAAGCTCTAGAACAAAAGAAAGTATGTTCAGCTGTCTTTTTAGATGTAGCTCAGGCCTTTGATAAAGTTTGGCACAAAGGGCTAAATTATAAGCTAAAAACACAACTACCTATACAATATACTTGCATGCTGGAATCCTATATGAAGGATCGATACTTCAGAGTCAAACAGAGACAAGAATATTCTGAAATAAAAATAATAGGAGCTGGAGTACCACAGGGCAGTATTCTTGGCCCTATTTTATACCTATTATATACAGCTGACATACCTCCTTTACCAAATACTAGCAAAATAGCTACTTTTGCGGATGATACCTGTATCCTATCGACTGGTGATAATGAAATGGAATCTTCATCTAAGCTACAATTATCTATAGATAAAATAGTCGAATGGACAGAAAAATGGAAAATAAAATTAAATGATAATAAATCAACACATGTTGACTTTACCTATAAACATATTTCATATAAACCAATTCATATATCAAACTCTGTAGTACCATATGCCAACTGTGCAAAATATCTTGGAATGACACTCGATGCAAAACTTAAATGGTCAGCACATGTCAAAATGAAGGAAACAGAACTCAACTTAAAATTCAACAAACTTAAGTGGCTCATTGGAAGGAATTCCATAGTTTCAACAGAAAATAAACTACTTATTTACAACCAAATACTGAAACCTGTTTGGACTTACGGAGTTCAGATGTGGGGATGTACAGCTAAAAATCAAATTGATGTGATTCAACGTTTACAAAACAAGATACTCAAAAGCATAGTCAATGCGCCTTATTATGTCAGAATTGACGATCTTCATCGAGACCTTAGAATGTTGAAAGTCGCTGATGTAATACAACTCTATGCAACCAAACACTCTGAGAGACTGCAATGTCACATAAACCCAGAAGCTTCCGTTCTGTGTGATGATGAAATCTACACAAGAAGACTAAAGAGGACCAAGCCACAAGATTTGGTGTCTAATAATGCTTAAATTTATAAAAAAAAAAAATCGAAGAATATTACTTGTTAGTCTATGACTAGGTGTAATAAAATGAAATGTATAAAACTTTAAAAAATCATTTCAATAAAAAAAAAAAAAAAAAAAAAAAAAAAAATCGATTGCCCAGCAAAAAATAATGTACCTACATATTTTTTTTTTTTTATAGTGACTGGTTTAGTGGTGGTGTGCACCACTGTCATGTGACAAAATTGAAGAATTCTTCATAAGGGACCTCATTGAAAGTTGTTTTAGGAAAATTTCAATTAAAGCCTGATTCAATACCTTTCCAACGAGTTATCACTCGTTGCGATCGCTTTAGTAGTTTTTTTTTTAAACAACTTTCAATGAGGTCCCTTATGAAGAATTCTTCAATTTTGTCACATGACAGTGGTGCACACCACCACTAAACCAGTCACTATAAAAAAAAAAAAAATATGTAGGTACATTATTTTTTGCTGGGCAATCGATTGAGACTATTTATTTTAAAATCGGAGAGGGGTCGTCCAAAAGGTGATCGCTTTCATATGGAATTGCTCTATATATATATATACTTGATGGAAACCATGACTTTCTTGTGGGTGGTGGATAAGAAGGAGACTGGTGATGCCCTTAGTCGCTTAGGTCGAAAGTGCAACACTCCCTCTACCTCTGATCCTCAGAAGACTATTTGTATCTTTCTCTTACATTTATTTAACATTATTAACAATTAGTGCTTTCTATTTATAACAGTAACATTCTAATTATGATCTCCATCTTTATAAATTTTATACTAAATATAAAAGATTTCGTTTTTGGCTGCATTCTACATTTAAGGGTTAATTATGCGGTAAATTTTGCCAAATTTTGTGTTCAAGTTTTAATTACAATAGAATATCCTTTTCGAAAGAAGGGGTGGTAGTATGGTGGTGTTATGATGATACTGTTATGTTGCACTCTCACTTTGATATTTAAAAAAAAAAGTGCTATTTTTAGCAGCTGCTTGTTTTATAGAGAAATTTTCCATTCATTCATTCCCATTCGTTTCATTTAACAAGTGTTACATTTTATTCATAAAAATAATAAAATTACGCACTTTACTGTTTGTTGACTATCCTCAAAGCTAGTTTTTCATTTTCTAGATATTTTTTTGTTAATTTATTGTTATTGAACCTTGTTGGTTTTTTTTTTTTAGTTTTTTACATTTAACCCTTATGTTTTCATAAATGTTTTTCATGATATAATTACAATTACATTGTTATTTTTTTCTTACTTGTTTTTTATAAACCTGCCAGATGTGTATGATTTATTGTCATTAGATGATGTTCGAATTATTTGGTTGTGTGGATTTTCAGTTGTGTAAAAAATTTTAACAAGTGGAAAATTATAGGGGATTTATGGAAATTTTTAGAATGGTGTAACAAACATTTTTTTTTAACATTTTTGAAATAATGGTAATAAAAACATAAATTTAAAACAAAATTAAAAACTTGTACATGATGAACATTTTTTAAAAAAACTTTGTAGATATGACCTATTTCAAAAATTTTCGACGCCAGTTGAAACTGACTTTATATGCCTCTAATTTCTGGAGGTTTTATGAATTGAGAGAAACGATAGACAGGATTATGTTGACTATACTTTAATTCATTTCTGTTTAATTTTACCCAACTAATAGTAGGCAACTGTAATCTTAGTTACAATAAGTTGCGTAAATTTACTTAATGTGTGTAAATTGTTACACACAAAATGCGTACATAAATGTAAAAAAACATGGTTCATTCCGCATACATAATGTGTGTAAATTTACTCATAATGTGCGTAATAAATTGTTTAGAGTTTACATATTTACATACATATTTTAATATGCAAAAAACGCAAAATTTTCGGTCTCTGCAATTTATAAAAACATTATTTTTAATTTATATTTATAAATATTAAAAAAGTATTAACACTAAAATCTTTTGTTGACAATGGAAGGAAGGTAAGGCGCACACATGTAGAAGTAAGCGGCACAAGATTTTGTTTTCCAGAATTTGGAGTTTAGTATAAGCTATTATTTTTCTATCCATGGAACGTTTATTTGTGGTTTATGCATTTTTCACTGGGTTGTAGAAAAGCATTACCATATAAGTGGTTTTATAAGTACATATTTGGTAATGGCAAGTACTATCAATTGACATTACAAATTTCATTTATTTTATATGGGTATGTCGCGCAATATAATGACATATCATTACTAAGTACCTTACAAAAAATAGAAAAATATTTGGTTATGATAACCAGTATGGACAAAACCGATGATTCTAAAAATAAATTTAATAAAAAAATATTTCTTTATTGAAAATTTTGTTTTTTATAAAATGTGCCCACACGAGTTTCGAACCCGGTGCTCCATGTTGTCTGTCAAACGTTCTACCATGTGAGCTTCCTCGACATGTTATACTTGATAGATAAAAACATAAATGACTTGCTTGCACAAAATGTCATTACTTTCCAGCTTACAAAAAATCAAAAATAAGTAGTTATAAATAGAAGTGAAAACATAATGAGACTAATAATAGATTTTCAAAAAATGTTTAAATCGTTAATTTATATTTCAAATAATGATAAAAATAAGAACACTCAAAAAAATAAGTTAGTAGAAAAGTTAGTAAAATTTCTTGTATATCAAGTATACTATTTTCCAGCAAATTTGTTTGTTAAAATTGTGTTTTCAACTAAAATTTTAGTTATACTTATTCAGCACTTGACTGTTTTGAGCTAATGTTTTACTAATATTTTACTAATGTCTTACTAAATTATTGTGCTAAAAAAAAAAAATTGTACTGATAAGTACATTAGTAGTGTGGACGACAACAAGGTGGAAAAAAAGATATACGCAGAATGAAGTAGATGTAGCGTCATGTCAAGATGTAGGAGAGACAAGGAAAATTATACTAAAATGTACAACTCTTGTATGACATACAGTGGTGTTCAAAACATTTGCAACTGAAATCATGGTTTAGGTAATTATAATTTTTTTTGATCAAAAAGATTTGTGGTATAAGTTTTTGTTTTTTTTTATTAAATTCAGTTATAGCATATTATTTTACAAATACAAAAAAAATTATTCATAACTTCTCAAAAATAAAAAAAAAGCAATTTTAACAAAATAAGTCGATAGTGCAGTGTTCAAAACATTTGCAACTCTTAAAGTAATTAACAGGATATACAAACAATGGTTTTAACGCTCAGTATTTTGTAGCGTAGTCATTATTTTTTACAACTTCTGAACTTTTTAATATAATCGGCAGAAATTTCATTCCACTGCTTCTTCAACTCGACGAAAAATTCATCACTATTTCGGAATACTTTATTGCCGATATTCCGTTTTACAATCATCCACATGTTCTCAATCCGGTTGAGATCGGGAGATTGAGCCGGCCACGACATATTAATTTAATTTTCCTGCAGCCAAACTTTTACAACCCCCGCCGTGTGTTTTGGGTCGTTGTCGTGCTGGAAGGTCCATGAGAGTGGCATTTCCAATTCAGCATACGGAAGCATAACTGAACTCAAAACATCTCTATAGATTGTGGCTGTCATTGTGCTAGTAATGCGGTGAATGTTTCCACCTCCGTGCTTCACTGTGGCGGTTGTGTATCTGTGATTAAACTTTTCGCCTCGTGGTCTTGGAACATTGGCTCTTCCATCTAATCCCTGGAAGTTGAATTTAGACACATCTGACCACAATACATTTATACATTGCTGTTGAGTCCAGTTCAAATGGGTGCGTGCAAAGTCAAGCCGAGCTTTTCGGTTTTTTTCCGACACAAACGGTTTTTTTGTATATCTATAACTTCTAAGACCATATTCTCGGGCTCTTCTTTTAATGGTGGAAAGACTGGCATCAATTAAAAGTTCAGTTTTAGCTTCTCTGGGAACTGCTTTGGGATATTTCGTAAAGAAATTCTTGATTTTCCGATCTTCTCTTACAGTTGTAATACGGGGTCTTCCACCTTAATAAGTTGTGAGGATGTTACCACTATTAACAATGCGGCAAATCGTTGATTTTGGAACAGAGTACTTTATAGAAATTTCGTTTTGGGAAAGTCCATTTTGAAAATCATTTAAAACTTTTGATTTAAAATCAGAATTGTATTTATTTCCTGCCATTTTTTACAAAAATTATTCTTACGATGTTTATGCTTCCAACATCTTATTACAACTATTAAAGAACAATAATTATAATAAATTTGTTTCAAAAATGTAACGGCCTGAATCTCATAATAAAAAGGAATGCGATTACCGTTATATCCTAGCATTTGTTAGTATAAATTGTTTCGTTAAGAGTAAGAATAATGAGAGTTGCAAATGTTTTGAACACCTGCCTTTTTAATACATCTATTATTATTAATTTTTTTGTTGTTTTAATTTAACGGAATTAATTTTTTTTATTAGTTTAACATAAAATAATGTATGAAGAATATGTAAAAAATAAATTTAAGTAACTTATTGTGATTTGAAGAAAATAAATCAATGAAAACAACAAATGCGATCTCAGTTCCAAATGTTTTGACCACTACTGTATATAAAATCAACCACCAGTGTAAAAACGTTCATATACAATCATATATTACTTTATATAAATAAATTATATAGCTTAATATGGATATATGTGATGGCGCATATGATCACATATAATTTTATTTTGGATTTGGTTTTTTTAAAAAGTTTTTGAAATGGTCCCATACATATTAATATCTAAATATATATCGATTGATATTATCGTAGATGTGATATATATTAATACATATGGTATATATTAATTAGCATGATTTCGTATATAATTTTATATCGCTAAATACAATGTTATGTCAATTCACCATAAAATATTAAAAAAATAATTAAAACTATAATTAGTGTCCGACCGAATATTCGGCATCGGAGTCCGTCCAAAAAGTAATGTTCGGTCAAGTTCGGCCAAAAGAGTATTTAACGAAATTTAAAGAAATTGAGAAATTAAATTTTGAGTACAAACACAGAAACTTGTATCAAATTCGTTATATATTTTAGTAAAAGAAAAAAGTTTAAGCATTTCCATTTTTTCCAAAGCACGTCATTAAAATTAAATTCTAAATTAGCTTTTTTATGGTTTTCTCATGTTTTCTCACTTTAAACAAATTTCGTTGTCAAGATCTACCGAAATTCACGTTTTATTCAAATAAAAAGTTCGGCTACGATATATAAAATATAATTAAATGTTTATAAAATCGAGTAAAAGCACTCATTTATTTAGCTTCTAGATAAAATATATGGCTTTAGAAAATTAAATAGACACTTTTTTATTCTGTTCCAATTCTTTTAAAAATTCAAATAAATGCAAATCAATATGTCGAAGTATTTCAAAACAAGGCTGATTTTTTTTTTAAATCGATCTCACACAACTGTAAATTTATAAATTAATCCTGTAGAAAGCCGACTTCGCCTATCTCCCAAAAATATTTTTCAAAATCGATTCCCAACCACTACAACTCTTAAACATATTCCAGTGAAAATGTAAGTTATGCCTAAAACTAGTTTTAGATGCGGTTTAGGAGAATTCCTGTTCTATTTCGGAGCAATTACACCAGTTGATCCGGGAACAATTTTAAACAATACTCATCGGAGTTAAAGCTGACATTAGAACAGTTTATAAGAAAACTAATTGGTTCTACAAGCAGTTCTACAAGCCGTTCTTTGAAACTCGCATATATTGAAAATGGTAACACTGGTAGATTATTGTCTGTTGAAAATAAAACCTATGTAACCTTAGTAATTTTTTTCCACAGAATAAATCAGACAACCAGTAGTGCGATTCAGTAATTTTTAACGATCCGACAATCGCAAAATATATCGACAACTTTTGTTTGCACTAACGATAAAATGATTCACTAAGTACACCTTAATGATAGTCGACAACTCAAGTTTACAAATTTAACTTTTACAAATTTAACTTTTTCTCGATTGTTTATTCAATCGAGAATGTCGTTTAGATAACAACAACAGCTGACTTTAACAATAACGAACATCGTTTAAAAATGTAAATGAAAAGCAAATCGTTAATTCTGTTGCTTACTTTTTTCAAACAATTCAATTACACAGGTCAACAGCAAAAAAAGGCTTGACTAACCACTATATAGATTTTGATGCATCATGGCTGCCTAAGTACAAAAATGGTAAAATTTTTCAATTCTATGGATAATTTTTTTTTAAAAAATTTTTTTTTTAAAATTGACAATATTTTGAGCCATTTCTCCACTTATGTTGTCATAACTCAAAAACAACTAGTCCGATTTTGTCAAATTAAATTTACAAAAATTAAGGTTTACAATATCTTTAAGAACTGTACAAATTTTTTTAATGCGATCAATAGTTTCAAAGTTATGAAACAAATTGTAAGCAAAAAAAAAAAAAAATGCTAAAAAAAAAAAAATTTGAAAAACAAAAATCTGGAAAAAATCGAAAACTGCAAAAAATATTACTTTTTATTTTTTTGTAGTAAAGCTACATATCATGCGAATTAAACTAGATATGGATCATAAAAATCGATGCATGCTTTACATTTTTATTTACAATTAATTGAAGGTATCGCATATTTACAAGCACTGTAGAAAATTGTACCTACATAATGAAAATGCAGAACATAAAAACTCAGGTGCATTTTACGACACGCATTTTGGCAAAACCCCTTTGGGAAAAACCTCTATGACATTTTTTATGATTCTAATAATTAAAAAAAATAAGTAATAAACAAAAGATAGTTTAATTTTTACGATTGCGGTAGGATAGTAATAAAACGCTCATAAATGTGCGTGTACGCTGAAGTGCTCTTATTTTCCGTTAGCTACCTGTAACGGATAATTTTTTTTTTTTCATAAAAGTCCTTAATGTTTTTTAGGATTCTTGGGAATAATAAAAAATTTGCAGCACACACAAACTGTATCCACACAAAGGGTTATCCCAAATTATAGTATCAGTATTTATAAGATCTCCTTGACCCTTTTTATTTCATTCAAGAAGTGTTTGCGATAACGCAAACATCATTTAATACCTACACAAAAATTAGAGTCATACAGCTTAGAAGTTAAAAACAATTTTCAAATATTAATAAAAATGAGCCAGAAAGCCAGAACATTTTCATGTAAAAACGATCCAGATTTATTTTGTTATGTGTGCGGCCAATATATCACCGGGAAAAAACGGAAGTGGTTCTTAACTTCATTGCAAAAGTCATATCAAGATTGCTATAATATCTATCCGCACAATTTGAACCAGCATTGGACACCGAGTACTACATGCATTCCATGTCGATTGAATTTATCTATGAAGTCTTCTAACGTAAAGTAAGTATAAATTAATAGATTTGGAATATTTTATAATTACAATATTTCTTAATTAAAATTTGAATTCTTCATATTCCTGATTTCAATTTTTTTTTTATTTTACAGACGACACTTGGAAATTTTGAAGCCTATGCTATGGAGAGAAACAGCGAACCACGCATCCGAGTGTTATTTTTGTTTAAGTACAAAAAGCATATTTGATGGCCCACAAATTCGCAAATTGGTGAACGATACTGAATTTGGCAGTTCAATATCAGAAATTGAGAAGAATGCATGGGATTCGTTTGTATGGGTTATTCAAAATTTCTTAGGAAATAACAAGGGTGATGATTACGTTGCGCACGTTGAAGAGATGTTAACTCACTTCCAGAATCTTGGATGCAACATGAGCATCAAATTACACTACCTGCACAGTCACTTAGATCGTTTTCCTGAAAATCTAGGAGACTTGTGTGAAGAACAGGGCGAACGATTCCACCAAGATATCCGGACAATGGAGGAACGATACCAGGGTCGCTGGGATGCACACATGATGGCTGATTTTTGCTGGAGTATTCAGAGTAACACTTCGTTATTCAACAATAGTAGAAAATCGACTAAAAGAAAATTTCAGAGTTTGTAGTTTATAATACATATTTATTTATTTATTTTCTTGTTTTATTTATTATAATAAATGTGAATAATAAAATATAAATTTTCTACTATTTAATTTATTTATTTATTTACATTTAAGCTCATCCAACACAAATGTCTTTCCGAAGAATATAATCAGTATATTCTAGGTAGGGTTTTGCCAAAAAATACACGAATGTTACTATGTAATGCATTTTTGATGTGAAAATTTGTACATAGCATGGGGAAAATGTTTTCAAAATTCAATCAATCGAAAGAAGAACATTAACTACTCAATTTTATGTATATCAGACAAAAAACTAAAATTTGGTGAAAATGAGCGAATTCACTTAATTGTGAATAAATTCGAAAAAAATCAATCGATTTTTATGATCGATATCTCATTTTGTTCCTATTACATGTGGCTTTGCGATAGAGCAATAAATCTGAACGATTTTTGCCGTTTTCGATTTTTTATGATTTTTTTTAACCAAAAAAATTTGCTATTTTCACGTAAAAAAAATATTTTTTCCCTCAATTTTTTATTATAACTCCAAAACTACTGAGCCGATTGAAACGCAATATATTAACGGATTAAAGGCTATGTAAATTTCAGTTTTTCTAAATTTATTTGAATAATATCGGACTAATTTTTTTTTAGTTATCATTAATTATGTGGAGACACGTCTAAAAAAATTTATAATTTTAATTAAAAATTTTTTAAAAAAAAACCTCTCCATAGAATTTCAAAATTGAACCATATTTGTACTACTGGGACCACAATACATCAAAATTGTATAGTGGTTTTCAAAGCCCCTAAAATTTTTTCAAAATTGTTGCCTTGTGTTATCGTTAAAACAAGTTACTGGTTTTAGCTCATTTCTAGTCATATTTTGATGAATATTTTACAAAAGTCTAGGTTACACATTTGTGGTATACCATTCTGTGGTATACCTTTGGGGTATGTTAGGGAGAAGCTCGGGTCGTGGAGGGAGTCAGAATTCTCTCTCTATTGGGAAAACTCTCTTGGCCAACGACAGGCTAAGAGATTGATTTCTTTTTCCAGTGCAGGATCGAGGAGACTCTTGTCCCTCGGGAGGGGTGACTTGAGAACCCTGGTGTCTTACCTGACTGGACACTGCAATCTCAGATACCACCTGCTCAAAAGGGGTCTTTCGGACACGGATGAGTGTAGGTTTTGCGAACTGGTAGCTGAGACATCAGAGCATTTTCTTTGCGAATGTCCGAGGCTATGTGAAAGGCGTGCCAAGTTTCTTGGCAATCGCTTTGTCTCCCCTTCGGACATTATGAAGATTTTGCCTAATAGCATTATTGGCTTAATAGGTAGCTTGAATCTTTAGGGTAACTTTAGGCAGCACAAAATACCTAAGTTGGTCGCGGTGCATAGTGCCATATAATCTAATCTAATCTACACATTTATAACAAGTATCAAGAGTACAAAAGTAATTCAAAAGTTCTACTTTCAACATTCAATCAAAACTTTAAAGGCAAAAACCAGCAAAAATTTAAATGTGGCATATCAAGTTTTTACAATAAGCCCTTCAATTGATTTTAGATTTTTTTTATATTATTTTTAATAAAAAAAAACAATAATGAAAAAATTTGCAGTTAAAGTGCTAAAATGTTATCGTAGTAAATTGGTAAGAACTGTAAAGTTTGAAATGTTTGTTGGTTTAAAAGAAAATAATCCGATATTTAATTTTTTTACAAACACTTAAAAATTTGTACATTTTTTAAAATGTTGCCCTGAAATTAGTTTTTTAACGATATTTACGAAAAGCTTAAAAAATTTGCAAAAATCGCTTTTTATGGTAAGAATGCAAAAAAAATAAAGTTTTATAAAATAATTGGAAAAGTGCCATTTAACAACTCCACAGTTAAGAGTTATTTTTCAACGAAGAAATAAAAGATCGAATGAAACTCTTAAGAAGAGAGTTTTATTTCCCCTTCATTAAATAAAACTCTTTTGAGGAGTTTTATTTTTTCCGTCTAAAATAAAACTATTTTGAGGAGATTTATTTTTCCCGTCAGAAAATAAAGCTCATTTGCGTAGGAGTTTTATTTTCCGTCTAAAATATAACTCATTTTGTTTATTTTGTTCTTTTTTTATTGACTTTATTAACTATAATGTGTGCAGTAATTTATTTGCTTAATTTAACGAACATAACTTTTCTAAATTATCTGCGGAAAGATTTGAACGCAGGTCGCTAAATGCCAATTTAAGAGCAGATAATGCTCTTTCCACGCTTACCTGGGTTGCAGGTACGCACTGTATAGTTTTTGCCAATGTATACAAGTACGGATACTGTATTCTTTTATCCTTCCAGAACTCAAAAAGAGGTTTATCAATCGATAAGAGCCTTGGAGAAAAACTGTCGAATTCATAGAAAGCTTTTTTTCATCCTCATTATCACTTCCTTCGCTTTCTTGTTCCCTATCTACATTTAGGGAGTTCAAATACTTCCCCAAAAGCCCTTATTGGCCCTGAACCATTCTGTGGTATACCTTTGGGGTATGTTAGGGAGAAGCTCGGGTCGTGGAGGGAGTCAGAATTCTCTCTCTATTGGGAAAACTCTCTTGGCCAACGACAGGCTAAGAGATTGATTTCTTTTTCCAGTGCAGGATCGAGGAGACTCTTGTCCCTCGGGAGGGGTGACTTGAGAACCCTGGTGTCTTACCTGACTGGACACTGCAATCTCAGATACCACCTGCTCAAAAGGGGTCTTTCGGACACGGATGAGTGTAGGTTTTGCGAACTGGTAGCTGAGACATCAGAGCATGTTCTTTGCGAATGTCCGAGGCTATGTGAAAGGCGTGCCAAGTTTCTTGGCAATCGCTTTGTCTCCCCTTCGGACATTATGAAGATTTTGCCTAATAGGATTATTGGCTTTATAGGTAGCTTGAATCTTTAGGGTAACTTTAGGCAGCACAAAAGACCTAAGTTGGTCGCGGTGCATAGTGCCATATAATCTAATCTAATCTAATCTTCCCCAAAAGCGATGACTGAGATTGAGATGTATCGCAAACATCCGGCGAAGATCGGAAAACATACGGTGAAGATCGTAAAGCTTCCCTCCTCAAATGAGTTTTAAAATAAAACTCCACAAATGAGTTTTATTTTAGACGGAAAAAATAAAACTCCTCAAAAGAGTTTTATTTAATGAAGGCGAAATAAAACTCTCTTCTTAAGAGTTTCATCCGATCTTTTATTTTTACGTTGAAAAATAACTGTTTTGAATGTTATTTTTTCTTTTAAAGCCACAAATAACTCTTATAAAGGAATTTTTGATATCACTTATAACCGTTACGGTCCCTGCAAAAAAATAAATATGATAACATTTTATTTTTCAAGAGCCTTTAAATTGCTCCAAAATAAAATCCCAAGATTCAAAGGCATGTTTTATTAAAACATAGCGAGATGCTTTATATCATCCTCAACAAACATTTTATAAACCAATGTAGTCAAATTTACTTATATTTTTTAACAAAAAAGCAGTTCTTTGTGTATTTATTTCCTAAAAACCAAATCAATGCGTTTAAACGATTAATCGATTAATCTAAAATTGTTTCGATTAACCGACACGAATAATTAATTCATTTAAGCGCTTTTTTGTTTGTTAAATAATTGAAAACTTCAGTCTCGTAACTAAAACTTGTTTTTTTAATTCTTTTCTGAGTATTTCAAGTTTTAATTAAATTTTTTTTTTTATCCGTACAAATAAATTTTTTGCCATCCCGGTTGAAAACCAACATATATACGAGGGCGGATCAATAAGTCCGTGATCCAATAAGTTGGCATTATATTCGCCTTTTATTGTTTTTCCCTTTTGAAGGTAATCGATGTCGAATATCCCGTGTGCATCCCAAAAAACTGTTGCCATCAACTTATTGGCCGACAAACTTACCTTGGCCTTCTTCGGAGCCGGTTCACTCAGAGAAACATATTGTTTAGACTACTGCTTGGTCTCCGGAGTGTTGTAATGGATCCACGTTTCATCCACAGTTACAAAACGCAGTAAAAACTCATTCGAGTTGCGGTTTAAACAACTCCAAACAATCCTTTGAAGTTGTCACACGATTACGTTTATGGTCAATTGAGAGCAAACGCGGCACCCATCTTGCAGACAGCTTACTTAAACCCAACTGATCATTTAAAATCGAAACCACACTGCCATATGAAATGCCTATGCAACAACAATCTCACGCACTTTTACTTTTCGATCGGCCAACACCATATCGTGGATTTTTTTCGACATTTTTGGGTGTATTGACCTCAATTGGCCTTCCAGAACGTTCAGCGTCATTTGTACTTCTGCGACCACAACGAAAGTCAGTAAATCACCTTTTTACCATTGAAATCGATGGTGCAGAGACCCCATAGTATTTATCAAGCTTTTCCTTGGTTTGATTGACGGTTTTTTTTTTCGCAAAAAATAATGTTTAATGAGCACACGAAATTCACTTTTTCCATTTTTAAAAAAATCCACGAGGTTGTACGTTTTGAACAGCTGTTAAACGCAAAGTATATGACGGAACTTGCTCAAAATTTACCAATAGTCTATTAACAGGTGGTACTTGATGGGAGGAGGGGGAAGTTCAAAAAGTCACGGACTTATTGATCCGCCCTTGTATATCCATTTACGGACACGTATGAACTCATTCATGTTTGTATATGAAGACATTCGAGTTCACAAATATCCATATACCTCCATATGTGATTCATATATACTCATAGGTGTTCATATGCGATCATACATGTAAATATTACCCTCCATTTTCGTTAATGTACACGTATGACCATGTATGGAAATGAGTGGACATGTATGATACATGTAAATATTACCTTAATTTTCGTAAATGCACACACATGAACATATATGATATCTCATATGAACATGTATGAATCATTAATGAGCACGTATAAATCATGTATGGATGCATGTGTGTTCATGTTTGGATGCATATCAGACATGGGCGACGTCAATTACATTTTTATATTTTATATTATATTTTCATATTTTTCATATATATTTATATATATTTTCGATATTTCGATATTTTTCAATATCATACATAATTCCAGACCTGCACTTGTAGGCTAAAGCGCTTCCCTAGAAAATTTGTAAAACGCTTAATACCAAACATGGGGATTAGTAACAACATCTGAGTATTTAATTAATTTTATTTTATTTAACGCACTGCTTTTTTATAACACTTCAATTGTGTTTTTTTTTTTTTTTTTGTCTTAAACCAGGAAACGAAAGACTTAGGACACAAACTAGATTTATAGATACAAAAGAGAAATCAATAAGAAAGTTAAATTTAATAAATAAATTTGCTAAATCATGCCACATATCCATATAAATATATAATAATCCTACAAAAGATTTCAAATCAAACAATATTAGAGCATAACTCAGCAACTTTTGAACATTGTTTAACGTTCTTATTCCAACAATGACGTCGAACGTAGAAATGATAAAGAAACTGAATTTCCGCTTTCTATACGAATACCAATGACTGCCATTCACTATGACTTTTAACCCCAAATGGACTGATTGAACTGAATCAATAGAGTTACACTGTACTCTAGGGAACACATGAAGCAGCAGCAACATAAAGACCAACAACAACAAAAAGATCATGCATGCAATATGCAACAACAACATACAAATACCTGCAGCAGCAGGAGCATTTTCATGATTATAATAAACTCAAATCAATGCGCAATATCTTTTTGTAATATCGAAAAAAAATAAATAATAAAAAAATTGTATATGAAAGTAATGGAACACTCTGACATACAGAAGGACAACATAAACAACTTAAAATTATAAAGATGAAAATATGAA
Organism: Delia radicum; assembly: GCA_021234595.1. Taxonomy (NCBI): domain Eukaryota; kingdom Metazoa; phylum Arthropoda; class Insecta; order Diptera; family Anthomyiidae; genus Delia; species Delia radicum. The sequence continues at coordinate 277,451,201 of CM037851.1, read as the reverse complement.
ATTAAACGCAACCGAAAAAAGAGCCTCCATACATAAAAAACAACCGATTGAAGAGATGTTAAAAAACTATTAAACACCAACTATAAAAGAAATGCGAAACCTAAGACACGGTTTACAAAAAAAAATCTACTAAATCTGATTTTGTTTCTTTTCATTTCACATTACAATTGTTGCTGTTATTTAGAGTGAAGTTTTCTACAGTGGAATAAAAAAGTGTGAAAGATCTGAAAAATTGACAAAATCGAGAACATTTAAGAAAAAAAACTTTTTTTTTATACATTTAAGATTTTCTTGGGAGCTGTAATTTGTAAATGTCGCAAAATTTTTATGAAAAATAATATGTTTAAAGGATAATGAAACATTACAATAACATTAGCGAAACGCACCAATTTGTTGGAACGAAATCAAAAATTATCTCTTAACAGTACACTTAGAATACTATGTTGGTAAAGACCACTGCCAATGTAGTTAAAAACAAATGAAATTTCACTTAAAGAAAGGTCGACTTACATATCAGTAAATTCAACAGACATTGTCATTTGTTTATTAATGTTCAAAAAATGAACCACAATTATAGTAAAACTGACCACATATGTTAGTAAAAACTAAACAAACATCTATTTTTTTTTTATTTTTTTAAATAACAAAAAACTAGTGTAAAAAATTAATATAAAATCATAAAACAGTCATTTGATGTGGTTTGTTTTTTTAAATGAACTACAAGGTTAGTAAAAATTTCATTTGTTCTACAAACGACTGACATTTACATTAAAAATTAAGAAACTGTCTTACAACCCAAACAACTACAAATTTTTAAAGCAGAAGTTCCCTCAGTGTAGAAAACAAATTCACCGCGGCTGTCACTGTATGCTAGTTTGAACCGAAGTCGGGCTTTGAATGAATTTTGTTTAGGACAGGAGTAAAAAGTTGTGAGTAGTTAAATGTAAAAACTATTTTTGGAAGTTTTTACCCAAATCTGAATTGATCTTCGAATTGCTCTTTTTTACAAAATAAATTTTTTTTACAATAAATATTTCTTATTCTCAAATTTAAATTGGACAACATTTGCTGCCTCAACAGCGAAGGTGGAAAAAAATTAAAGTACAAAATATTTTTCGTGAAAAATATCAATTTCGAAAAAAATAAAATTCTTACTTTTATTTAAAATTTAAGATTTTCCGATATAAAGCGCAAGTCGAGGATACATTTTTTTTTTTTTTACGTTGAACCAACACTCAGGGGATGCCCCCTACTAATGCATTGCATTGTGTTGATATCAGGAAAATAGGTTATGGGGAGGAGGAAAGAAGGAGTAGTGTTTGTGGATATTTGAGTTGAATTTTTCTAAATTGTAATTTGCAGGGAAGACCTCCGCAGGGAGACAATTCCCCATACGGCTAGTGCGACTGAAACAACGGGCTATAAACAACAAACGGATGAGATCTACTTGACAAGCGGGTAGTACGAACAGAGACCCGGTCCCTCGGGATGAGTCGGCTTATCTCAGCAGAACACTTCCCATGGTAAAATCTATAGAACAAAGTCAAATATGATATTATCTTATTAGGGTTTACCTAATATGTACCAGAATAAATTAACTACTTTGCCTTTACAAAATTAAAAAATTTGCCTTTAGAAAAATTTACTAAACATTTGTCTTTAGAAAAAGTACCAGAGTTTGAGAATTGTCGTTTGAAAAAAGGATCAAAACTTGAGAATTTGTGTTTAAAAAAATCACAAAATTTAAGAAAAATAGCAGAATTTGGCCGTAGAAATTCAAGAACTTAAAAATTTGTCTTGGAAAGTACAACAGTTTTGGACTTAAAAAATAATTTTGAATTTTAAACCACAATTTAGGACTAAGCTTTGGAAAAAAGTTTTTGAATTGGAAACTGTTTAGACAAATGTACCACACTCAGAATATTATGTAGTTTACTCATTGTAGTTAAATAAAAGAATTTCAGTTGAGTTACTCGTATAAATATTTGTTTTTAAAAAATAAATATTTTTTTAACTTTTTTTATACATTTGTTCAACATAATTTGCAACCATTTACAGATTTTTTTTAGTTTCATTTATTTAAATGAAAATTTAATTAAAAAAGTCAAAATTTCATTGATTGATTTTTATTACATCCAAATTTTATCTAAAGAAATTAAAGCCGAAATTCATCGCAGATTTCTACATAAAATAAATATTGAATATATCTAAATCGTCAAAAAGTCCAAAGTCAAACATTAATTATGGTCGTTCAAAAAAACTAAAGTGAAGAACGGTCAAATTGAACATAGTTTTTACAAGAAAATGTTGTAGAAGATTAAAGATTTATCTTTAATTTTCTTGTAGAAGATTAAAGAATTATCTTTAATAAAAAATGTATTTTTAATCTTCTTGTAGAAACATTCTGTTTTCAAAAATATCCATCTTCGTAAGCTCTCACTGTTATAACTATTTTCCGAAATCCTTAAAAACTTTACAGTTGCTTTGTTGCACTGTAAAAAGATTTCTTTCTTTTCAATTCATTATTGTCTGTCCGTCCGTTCGTTCGTTCGTCTGTTTGTCTGTATGGTCTGTCTATATGTATTGTACGTATGTTTAAATGGTTTGTTTAAGATGAGCTTATGATGAACATGCAATTTATTTGTGTTCATTTCAAATCTTAAACTGCAAACAAAAACTAACATAATAAAAAAACTTTTTTCCACATTTCTTCTCACAATATATATAGGATTTTTGAAAAAGTTTTCTTTTAAGATCTGGGATTTGCAGTATTTCTTTTCTGTTTCTTTTTTTTTTTTTGTCCTGCATTTTTTTTTTTTTTTTTTTTTGGCCAGAAGCATTCAGAAGCATCCACTACCAGCAACAACGATTGCAGCAACTACCACCACCACCAACTGACACTTCATAACAGAAGAACTGACGGCATACAATTGATAAATAACAAACAATCAAAATCCCGCAAAATGTAAACGAAAATAAGATTCACAAAACTTAAACTCAATAAAACACCTTCATCTTCTTTTCGTGTTTGACTTACAGTCGAGCAATACTAAAAAATCTTTAATCTAGCAACATTTGTTGTTGTTGCAGTTCCTTGTGGTGGTTGGTATTTTTGGGTTGCATACCGATAATATTTTCTAAATATAAAACAAAAAATCAGAGCATCCCATAAGTATACAAGTAAATACAAAAAAGTAAGAAGAATCCTCGCTAACAAAATTAGGACAATCAAAAGTTTTCTTGTGTCGATGACTTACAAAGTTTCCAAAATTTGTGAAGCCTTTCAATCAACTTAATTAGATTTTAAGGATGATCTCCCTCTCCATATCTTAAGGTTTTCAAGTATCCAAAGCCTCACTTATAGAGTTTTGAAAGTAATTGGGTTCTAGATCAGCTATTAATCGGTGGGTTTAGAATAAAAATTATTACTATTGAGTTTAAAAGGATTCCACAGTCTCACAATCTTGTAATCTTCAAACAGAAAAACGTCCCATAAAATGAATAACGAGGATATCACTAATTTGGTGCAGCCTCAGAAGAACTAAAAACCAAATCCAAACAATATATTTCGTTTCAAAAATAGAACAAAATGAAACTCAAGGGTCCAGCAAACCCCAATGGGAGTTCCTATAAGCAACGCACCATGTGGCCGGAGTTATCCTGTGATCGGGCAATGTCGTCCACCTCACCCTTATCTCCCTATCCGATATGTTCTCTATCACACCAAACAGTTACAACAGGGGAACATGAACGTAAATACTTTCCAACCCCACCCTAACCGACGTACGTTCCCAGGATATGAAATTCCTTTGAACCGTTAACCAATGCAATCATAATGCTAAGGGATAGCAGAGGATGCAATACTCACTCCGTCATATTGGATCCGCCATCTTGAATTTATTTTTCAGACCCGAATGTGGTGCAAACATTTGGTACAAGGGGTTTTTGTAGTCACTGAATAAGAATCTGAGGTCAGATTTTAAAATTCAAGATGGTGGGCCCAATATGGCGAAACCTCAATTAACCAATCCACCATATTGGGATTGGTTAATTTGGTGCAAATAGGTTGATTTTTAAAAAATACGACCATCATTTTGGATACGCCATATTGAATTTTGAAAATCTGACCACGAATTCGCGATCAGTGAGCAACAAAACCCTCATATACAAAATTTGGTATAATTTCGGTTGATTTTAAAAAACTTTGTCCGCCATTTTGAGTTTAACAATTCTGACCTGTTATTCGTGATCAGTGTACCTCCAAAACCCTCGTATACCAAATTTGGGTGTAAATCGGTTCATTATCGAAAATATTGGGATTTCGACAGCCATATTGGATACACCTTGCTGGATTTTCTTAAACCTTCCACATCTGCTCCTTAGGTCCGTCCATTAGCTACAATATGAGCATGTAAACCGACAGATCGATTGAGAAGCTTTATTTTTACAAGCTTTTTTGCTAGATACTCAATTCTTTTTGCGACTTTCGGCCGCCATATTGGAGCTGCCATACACTGTAACTTTAATCTTTTCTTTACTTTAATCTTTTCTTTACAGGAAGAAGAAGAAAACATTTTCATTGAAAAATTTAAAGGACACAATGGATATGCCAGTCTGCCGCAGTTTTGTCCAGGACTCGTCGGTGGTTAATTTAAGTGTCAATTGAACAAAGTATTTTATATAGTTAAATTGCTCTATATGGAAAACTTTTTACTTTGTGTCGTAGTGCGTTTCAAACCCACAGCCATACTTCCGGCTATGACTCGTAGCATCCATCACCTCTTAGCGAGTTGTGCCACGGCAGGCACAGCGATGAGTATGGCTAAGTGGAGTTTTGTCAATCACAGTCTACACAATTTATTGTTTAATCAGAAGAGATAGAGTTAACTAATACCTATGAACAATTTATTTTTCAACTAGTGCTTGCTCTTTTCAATCCTATTGTTATATCTTTTTCACAAGTTATTATGACATTATTACGCGCTTTATTCACATTCATTATTTGCATACCAAGTGTATGTTAGAGATAGAGTTGCCGCTGGGCAAATTTTTTTTTATTGCAAATATATTCAATTAAAAAAACTAAAAAAATTCTAATACTTAACTTTAAAAATTATTTTTTGGCAACTATTTCAGTAAAATTTAAAAAATTAACCTTTTCTTGTTTCAAAATACATTAAAATTTTAGCGAATTTAGCGACACCTTGTGACGGCAGAATGAACTACATCACAAACGATACTTTTTATAAGATTAGGTAATTTTAGTACATATCCAAAAAAAAAATCAACTTCTTTAAAAACTAAGACACATTTTTTTTTATTTATGTCCATGGGACTGTCCCAAGCACTGTCCATCGATGGGGTTTAATAATAAATAGTTTTTATAAATATAATACCTTTAAAAGAGTCAAACCCAAGATTTAATTGTGTGATTTTTCGGAATTATAGTAAAGATAAAAGATCGTGATTCGATAGAGAACTTTAGAACTTGCTAGAAATACAACAATCAGGTTTACTTTGTAACGGACATATTTTATTACATTTAGGACGTACACAGAGAGAATTTCTTGGACGAGTTTTAATGTTATTTTTTCACTAAACTGACGAAGTTTTCTTCACAATGTGAATGAAAATTTTCTTAAACTTCATGAGAAAGCTCCACAGTTTTATTGAAACTATTTTTAGTGAAACCTTTACATTAGTTGTATGAAATTTTTAATAAATAAAATGAAATATTTCATAAAATTATATGAAAAACCGTATTAATTTAATGAAAAGTTTGAATGGACGAGTTCCAAAGACATTGCATAGATCTAATGCAAAAATGCATTGGTATCATGTAGAGAATTCTCTTAGTGTAAAGAGGGGTAGAAATACAGTGGAGTTCGGATATAATGAATACAGGTTATAACGAACTTTTTTTTATAACGCACGATTTTTCTGGTCCCAAAGCATTTACTAACATATTTCATACACGGTTATAACGAACATACCCAGCCAGAAATTGCCAATGGTCTGAAAAATCAAGCATTGGTAGAGCACTGTTTGCCAATAGTCCAACAAATAAAGTGCTGGCAAAGCACTGATTTACAACGCTCTGCCAATGTTAGTAAAAAGTGGTTTGCCAGTACTTAATTGACAAAATTAACAAGAGTAAAAATAATAAAAGCACTGCCACAGCTCTATCTTAGAACGCTCTGCCAACGTTCGTAAAAAGTGCTTTGCCAGTACTTGAATTAAAGATTTACAACCTTAAAAATAAAAAAGCACTGGCACAGCACTGGATTAGAACGCTTTCCCAACATTGGCAAAAAGTGCATTACCAGTACTTATTTACAAAATTTACAACCGTTAACATAATCAAAACAGTGGCACAGCCCTTGTTCACAACGCTCTCCCAACGCTGGTCAAAAGTGCTTTGCCAGTGCTCGATTTACTAAATTTACAACCGTTTATAAAAACGAAATTTAATGCATGTACTTTTTTTAAATAAGTTAGCAGGTTTTAATAAAAATAAATGAATAGTATTTTTTAAATCTATTTTACATACTTTATTGCTACTTTATGGCAAATGTTTCATTATTTACATTCTACCATATTTTAATTTATTTCAATATTATTTTCAATCATATTTTTAACTGTGAATATTCCAATTTCTATTGATGATACTGGATAATTAAACGAATCGCTAACTTCATTAAAAATATTGCCTTTTAAATGAATATCATAAACTTTGTATTTGGAACGTTTTGTGCTAAAAATTTCGTTACTATCATAATGTTGCCATTGTCGAGTAAACAAACATTGTCAGGATGAACGGATGTAATCTGGAAACCCGAAAATGTTAACGTTTTAAAATTATGGTTTTGGTACTGGCGCAGCGCTCATTGCCAGTACTTTGCCAACGTTTTAAAAAAGAAACGGCCAAGCCCTGCCCGGTGTTATCATTTTGGGGTTGGCAAAGCACTTAAATTTTCAGAAATCCAACGCTCTGCCAACGCTCATACCACCGTTGAAAGCACTGGGCCAATGCTTTGCCGTTCGTATTTTTCTGGCTGGGTAGTCTATAACGAATTTACGAATTTCCATACAAAATAAAAAAGTCGAGATTCTAAAATGAAAATTCAGTTGGAAATCTTAAACATTTTAGCTTTTTAATTGAAAATTCACAAAAAAAGAATTAAAAATTGAATGAAACGTAATTTCATGGTAAAATTGTTTCAGTATAAAAAAAAAATGGAAAATAAGGAGAATTTAAAAAAAATTCTGAAATTTTAATAATGTTTACCTAGCTTATAACGAACTAAATCTTCCGGTCGTTATAACCGTATTCCACTGTACTTATATTTCCCAAAAATTATTGGACACCAAATAATAGGTTCATAAAGGTCTGAGGTTTAGTCACGACTGTAATTTCCCTGGAAACCATTCTTCCTTCAGATGAAATATCGAATCGTGGATTTCTAAGCCGACCACGGTCAACTTTTAAGCGCAAACATCCAAAAAAGCCCAAAATCAAGTTTTAACTCGAAATTTAATAACTTTGTTATGCTTCATTTCCCACTTCATCCATAAAGAGCTAATGTTATAAGGGATTAAAGTTGAAACAATATTTCTTCCAACACATACAATACAAAAACTACTAAACATTTCTAAAAAAAGCAGACCAACAGTCAAAAACTATTTTCCATAGTGCATTCATTTCTTACAGATGGATGGATGGATTGGACATAAAATGCAACTGTGATTGTTGCTTGCGCTGCTGGAATTTAAACATGACCAGACAAAGTTAAGAATGAGAAAAAAAATCAACAACAATTTAAAAAAACAAAAATCTTCGTGGATTTTTAATTAGCGCAATCTTTGTTTTCATTTTGTTATTCGCCAAACAACACAACAATAACAAAAAGTCGAACAAAACTCTGATGATGAGTTCGAAATGAAAAAAAAAAATTAAACAAAGTATTCCGCCATAAAAAAAAATTAAACAAATTCTGCCAAACAGTTGTTGTATGGCCAGATATACAAGTCGACTAAAAAACATCGGTGGCGGCTAAGCAAAAATGACCGGCGGCATTCAAGTTAAAAATGAAGGTAATAAAAATTATATAAGGATACACGCAAAGAAAAAACTGTTGTGTTTTATAAAAGCATTTCCTTGCAAAATTTACTTAGTGTTGAAATAACGGCGGAAATAGCTAAACTGTGTTTTTGTTAAATTTAGCTATTTGTTTTTGGTAATTTATTCAAGTTTATGTATATGTAAAATTTACATTGATGATATTTAATACAAAACATGCTATGTAAAATTTACATTGAAAAAATTTGTATATTTTCTTAATAAAAAAGATAAATTACAAAAAACACTTAGAATTTAGTTTGACATACAATAATCATTGTGGCAATACTTATTAGATATGGCAATATCGAACATAAAAGCATAATGAAGGTGGAGTTTCTTAAGCATTTTACTTCTGAATTATAAAGAATGTAAGTAATATCTTATATATGAATACAAAAATCTATTCACAAAAATATTAAAATACAAATTTTTGCCTTAAAACTGTATTTATAAAAGACTATATTTAAAATAGGTATTTTATTCTAATATTCGTTTATGAATACAATTTTAAGGCTTAACATGTGTTTTAACTAAATTGTATTTAAAATCTGAATATGTAAGATTTGTTACGACACAGAACTTGGAACCTTCTCAAGACGTTGAATATCATAAACACATAATGGTTAACTTTATCTAGGTATTAGGCTCGGATCCAGGGAGGGAGAAAATGAGACATTTCAGGTTAAAAATGCGAAAAATATAAAAAAAATAATAAAAAATACTCTAACTTTCCTCCCCAAAAACATTGCCTGGTTCTGCGCCTGCTTGGTATTTATATTCGTTTCTAAGTATATTTATTTTAAAAACTGTTATTTGTTGTTAAATAAATTATTGATTTTAATAAAAATATTATTTGCAATATAATGGCTTATTTTTTATTTACAAAAATAAATAGTTTATTGAACCTGGAAAATATTATAAAATATTATAAAAAAAAAACTTCATCTTATTTACATATATATCACTTTGAACACTAAGCCATGCTTGAAGCCCTTCATCTTTCACCAGCTTTCGTCTCTCCACTATCCCCTTTCCGAAGAAAGTAACACATTAATTAATAGGAAGAATTTCCTGAGGGTTGCTTCTCTTTTAACAAAAAAAAAAAATAAACAAAAATTATAACGAAACTTTGTAAACTATTACTCTAGTTTTTGTAAATGATATACCTTTTTTCTGCGTGTATTCAAAAAAATTTAAACTTGTCTAAAAAAATTTAAACTTGTCTAAAATTATTCGGTTCCCTGCATAAAGATTTATTTCCAACATTCGGATATTCCATTTTCGCAAACTACAACTTCGTAATTTTTTTTTAACTCCAATTTTGTTTAAAAAGAGCTTTGTAGTGGTCGATATAGCCAGCGGGAGATATATATTTATTATAGATGACTGCACGCAGAAAAAAACTGTGAGAATATTATCGAAGTGCTTGGTAAATATACACGCATCGAAATAAACCTGTAAAAATAGCAAAAAAAAAAAAAAGCTACTAAAAATTGCAGAAAAAAATGCTAACATTAGATGATTTTTTTCCCCCTATATATTAATAAAATAAGAAGAACAACAATAAATTTGTTAACGTTACAAAATTTTAGTTATATTCGATGTGAACTTTAGTTAATTAAAAATAGCATTTTACTCTTTAAAATTAGCAGGGTTATTTCTATGAGTGTACAACAACATAATTTTCAAGTTAGTTTTACAAAGTTCTATTTACAAATTTTTGTAAAATATACACAAATCTAGTTCATATATTTTAAAAGAAATTTGTGAAACTAGCTTGAAACTTATGTGGTTGTATAAATACTAAGCACTTCGATAATATTCTCCCAGTTTTTTTCTGCGTGTGGTTCATCTGAGTCCGAAAAATATTTAAGTTTTCTTTTTCTTTTGTTTTTTGTATCTTATGTACTATTTCTGGGTTTCAGTTCCATATTTAAAGAAAAAATTATTAAATTGAACTCGCAAGTTAAATTTCAAGAAAAAAGCAACGGAAATATTTGCAACCACAGAGTTTCACTGTTGCCATCGTGTTGACAGTGTTGCCAAAATATAAAACTTTTTTTTTAGTTTTACTAAATATTCTGTGCCAAAAATCGAATTCAATGTAATTAAATTACATTTTTTTTGTAAGATTGGTTGAATTGAAAAAAAAAATATAAAAATATCTAAGCTGGCTTGTTCAGCTAATAAATATAAACCGAAACTAGCCGCTTGCTTCGACGGCAGCGGCGCATCGAATTTGCGCCACTCGACTTGTAACTCTATGTATGACCAAATGTAAAATGTTGTTCGGAAATCAAGCGACAGACGAAAGGATGGACAGACAACGAAGAAACAGACAGGCGAAGCAGCTACAACATTGTACGTTTGTATTCTGCTCTAAAAATGACTACTACGATGATGACAAAGAGAATGATGAGGATGATCGTAGTCATGGTGGTGGTGTTGGTGTTACAGACACTGCTCAGACTGTTTTATTAATGCAAATCAAGTTTTTCGATAAGTATTTATTTGAAAATTTCAAGAATTTCCGTTTAAACTACTATGTGAGAACTTTCAAAATTAAGCTTAAATGTGAAAATTTATTCTGACAGCTCGTTATTGTATCAAACTATGTATTTGGTAGCGCTCAGAAATAGTCATTGGTATTTAAAGGGAATGAAGTTAAGTAAAAAATGAGAACGCACCTTTACAGAGTGAGGATGTCTAAGATCTGGCTCTCCTTATGAATAACTCGATAACGATCTGTCTTAGAGAAACCTGTAGTAATAACTGGAGTTAGCGACACTAAAGGAGAGAAAAATTCAGTTGTTCCCCAATATAACCAAGATTGAATTTTAAGTTTCTAAGACTTCTGATCAGATCTTGAGTTCTCAGGATTTAACGCTTTGACGGTCATCAAATGATTGATATATGTACATGTGTCCCATTTTTAGTTTTTGTTGTATGAGCTACACTTTGCAACCAATTTTTCCGGGTGTGATGTGATGTCGACAAAGGATAGAAGTAGCTTTCAGAACATACCAACCACTTGGACCAATATGCTATCAGAGTCGAATAGGGCGACTTTCCTGGCCCTATGTTCCAACTAGGAATCCCAGGAATTTATATATATATATATATAGTTAAAAAATATGAATATTTTTTCAGAATTTTTGGTACATATTTTCTCGAATGCTATTGGACATACCCATAGTCTAGAACGAAGATAAATATCTTACCAATAAGTGAAATAAGTCGGCAGAATAACGGTATAATATTGCTTATTGCCGAGCTTATATTTTATACTTCATATTTATCTCTAGTATGAACTGTGGGATAGGGAATTAAACTTTCGGCAGGACATGGTCCAATCATTCATTCATTGAGATATTTGGAATTGATTATTTGCATTTCCTACAGGACACTGATTCAGTATGGGACATAAAGGGTGTTTTTATACAGGTACAGAACTTTAAGTTGGAAACACTGTTTTAACTGGCAGCCATTTTGTCAGCTGTCAAATGATTTATGTTTAGTTTGGTTTGGCATTTCCACATGAATAGACTGACGCCTCAACAACGCTTTCAAATTTTGCAAATTTATTTTGAAAATCATGGTTCTGTTCGAAATACGTATCGCGCACTACGTCCATTTTACGGTCAACATAATCGCCCATCAGAGCAATTAATTCGATTAACTATGGAACGTTTTTGCACCACGTTTACTCTTAATGATAATATGCATCCACAGAGACGTCATACAGTGCGTACAGAAGAAGTCATTGCTGCTGTAGAGCGTAGCGTAGAGGAAGACCCCAATCAGTCTGTCCGCCATCGTGCACAGGGCTTACAAAATTCAACTCGTGCAACAATTGAAGCCACACGATCAGCTAGCAAGGCATAGATTCGGTGAATGGGCCCAAAACAAGATTGCCGTTGATCCCGATTTTCATAAAAAACACCCTTTATTTTTGAGTTTATGAAATATTAATATGAACTAAAATCTAATATAGAGCAATTCCATATGAAAACGATCAAAATTGGCAAATTTTTGGACGACCCCTCTCCGATTTTAAAATAAATAGTCTCAATCGATTGCCCAGCAAAAAATTATGTACCTACATATTTTTTTTTTTTTATAGTGACTTGTTTAGTGGTGGTGTGCACCACTGTCATGTGACAAAATTGAAGAATTCTTCATAAGGGACCTCACTCGCAACGAGTGATAGCTCGTTGGAAAGGTATTGAATCAGGCTTTAATTGAAAAATAAAATTTTCCTAATTTTTCTCAGAAATTTACCTTTTTTTCCATGAAAATTAAATTTTCCCATGAAAATTAAATTTTCCGATTTTCCACAGAAGCTCCTAAATTTTGCGGCTAATTTTATTTTTTTTGGATTCCTCATAATTTTTGCTTTAAGAATCAGCAATAAAAAAATGGGCCCCGACTCCTTGTTTGGACAGGAGAAGAGCATTTAAGAGACCACCTTGTTCTCATTGTTTTTATATTTTTTATAATTGAATTATTTTTAATTATTTAACAAGAAAAATTAGGAAAATTTTATTTTTTAATTAAAGCCTGATTCAATACCTTTCCAACGAGCTATCACTCGTTGCGATCGCTTTAGTAGTTTTTTTTTGTCATATATTTTATTTTATGAGTAAAAATTATTATATTTGTATTTTAAGAAGACTGACATTTATCACTATGAACGAGCGTTTTCAACCAAAGTCATATACTTAAGATGTGTTGAGTGACACAAAAGATTTTGCAAACAAAAACTGTTTAAAAAATCACGTGTTAGAAACAAAAAAAACAATTTTTATTATAAATACCCGTTTTAAAAATTTATATATGGTCTTATGATTTTTCATTTTAAAATATATTAGAATATGTGACTATATATGGTGTCATTCATGGCCACATCTTATTATATGTTTCTTATGTTTTTAAACAACTTTCAATGAGGTCCCTTATGAAGAATTCTTCAATTTTGTCACATGTCATATGGAATTGCTCTATAGTGACTGGTTTAGTGGTGGTGTGCACCACTGTCATGTGACAAAATTGAAGAATTCTTCATAAGGGACCTCATCGCGATCGCAACGAGTGATAGCTCGTTGGAAAGGTATTGAATCAGGCTTTAATTGAAAAATAAAATTTTCCTAATTTTTCTTGTTAAATAATTAAAAATAATTCAATTATAAAAAATATAAAAACAATGAGAACAAGGTGGTCTCTTAAATGCTCTTCTCCTGTCCAAACAAGGAGTCGGGCCCATTTTTTATTGCTGATTCTTAAAGCAAAAATTATGAGGAATCCAAAAAAAATAAAATTAGCCGGAAAATTTAGGAGCTTCTGTGGAAAATCGGAAAATTTAATTTTCATGGGAAAATTTAATTTTCATGGGAAAAAAGGTAAATTTCTGAGAAAAATTAGGAAAATACCTTTCCAACGAGCTATCACTCGTTGAGATCGCTTTAGTAGTTTTTTTTTTTAAAACTTTCAATGAGGTCCCTTATGAAGAATTCTTCAATTTTGTCACATGACAGTGGTGCACACCACCACTAAACCAGTCACTATAAAAAAAAATATGTAGGTACATTATTTTTTGCTGGGCAATCGATTGAGACTATTTATTTTAAAATCGGAGAGGGGTCGTCCAAAAGGTGATCGCTTTCATATGGAATTGCTCTATATATAAATTATTCGTAGGCAATTTTATTTACTTTAAGGAAAATTTTAGAAACTTAATTTTAATTCATAATTTTTATGTAGTGTTTTAGCAGATTAATTTAAAACTATCAATTAACTAAAATTTTGCTCAAATATAACTACAATTTTGTAGATTTAACACATTTATTTTTTTAATATTTAGCAAAAAAATTTGCTAATTTGAGCAGTTTTTCTTGCAACGTTATTTTGAACTAATTTTTAGTAGTTTAAGCCAAATTGTTTTTCACAAGTTTTCAATAATTGTAAACCTTTAGAAACTTGCAAAGTTTGTGAAGCATTTCTATTTTTTAAAAACCTATACGTACTTAGAAATTATGAATAAATTACTACAAAAATACGAGCGGCAGGTGTCCCATGCCCCATCAGGTTTATTAAGTGAAAAAGTTATTAATGCTTAACAATATCGAAGTAACAACTTTTTAATTAGTTTCCATTTATTTAAGTTTCTTTAAATGCTCAATTATAAAAACATAATGAACCAATTCACAAGATTGTCTGTCGTATGTCCTATGTTACACAAGCAATACTTAAAGGGTATACTTACTTACGCTCAGAAAAAAATTTGAAAAAAAAAAACACTTCTTAAATTAGGTAACTTTACTTAAGGAACACAATTCGTATAAAAGCATTTTTTTCAAAATCAATAAATCTTAAGATTTTATAGGATTTCCAACAGTTATATGGACCATAACTATAGCAACAACAAAAAAAACCAATTACTTGGAGAGTGTATATCATAGGAAACTTTTAACAGCAACAATTGCAACAACAAAAAGGTAACAACATGAGGAATATGTAAGTTAAAGAACGAACAACAAGAGCAACATTACAAGGAATGAATTACATACTCGACTATCGTACCAGTATTAGTCCATAACTACGAACGAGAATACTTCGGTGGACGAGTACAACATGTATGATCACGTTTAACATAATTCAATTTTTAATGGTATTTTATTATTTTTTTTTTTGCAGATTTTCTGCAGTAAAAAACACACATATTTTATACTTACAATAATCTATAGATATATGTATAAAGGTCATTCCATGCCAAATCAATCATTAATTTTCTTAGGCTCCCTCCGATTTTGATGAAATTTGATTGATTGAAAAAGTGACAAATACAAATTTTTAGAGACCAAAGTCGGCAGGGGCCGAAGATACGGATTGTTACAATTTCCCCTTGAAATATCCCAGTCGCTACTCTCTTGAATCTTTAAAATTCAATATATTGGGTTCTATTGTAGCTACAGAGCTTAATTTTTTTTTTTTTTGTTTTAAAGTTCTATATGCTCTACAAGACTACTATAACCCAAAATTTTCGACATTAGGGATGCCTCCTTAATTTAAAGGTGGCGAAAATGGGGGGGATGTATCACCCGATTTTTTTTAACTAGGGTGTAAGAGTAAGTCCCAAATCAATCAAAAATAGTTAAACATTTTCTAAAGCCCCCTTCGATTTTGGTTTAGTTATTAACTAACAAAGAGAGTCCGATCATGAATTCCCGCCGATTGCGATGAAATTTGGATATGTTATCAAAAAAATTTAAAAATTAAGAGACCCATATTTTAGTTTAGCTGTCCAATCCCAAATTAAGGGGTTAAAAAGTGGCGTTTTTTTATATTTCTTCCAAATTTGGTATATAATTAAAAGTATTTAAAATTCGCATCAACGGTATAAAGAAGAATGTCCTAGCAAGCACAACTTTTCGTGGTATTCGAAAAATCACAAATATTTTGGGATGTTTTGTACTAGGAGGTATAGTCGATTCTGATCCAACCTTACTAGAGTATAATATATACTCTATTAAGTTTTAGTGGACATTTAATGTTTCATTATCCAATATTCGTGCTCGTTTGGATTTTAGACGAAGTATTCCGAAGCAGAAGTGTTCCCATAGCACTTAACCCCACCGAAGTAAAATAATGAATCAGGGCTATGAAACAAAAAGCTTCAATAAATTCGCCAACTCTACATCAGGTGTCGAGCAACAACTGTTCTAAGACTTATCATCTCGCGCAATTGCAGTGTTGCCATGTTTGAAGTCTTTCATCTTTCACCACCTTTCATCTCTCCACTATCCCCTTTCCAAAGAAAGCAACACATTAATTAATATGAAGAATTTCCTGAGTGTTACTTCTCTTTTTAAAAAATAAAATAAATAAATAAAATAACTCTATGACTAAAACATAGGCAATGTGGATATCAAACTTTATATTTTTGAAAATAATTTCAAAAATAGTTTGTAGTCAGAAGGTTTCGAGTTCGATCCCTGTCCCAGTCATACATTTTTTTTGTCATTTCTTGTAAACTTTTTAATAATTTCTTTTTACATAAAATTGTTTTGTGTCTGGAAAAGCTTTTTAACACCAACTTTTTTTTGTTTTGCTAACGTTGGCAAGTTGTTTCCAGCAAACCTTATGCTAGTGCTAGCATATTTGTACAACCATCGGTTACCCAGCAGTTATCATTTACTTACGTTTCAAGCTATCAATTAGGTCTTGTTAGATCAGTGGTTAGAGCTGTCAGCTGTCAATCTGCCGGCGAGGGTTCAAATCCCAGCAAGACCAAAAGAATTATAAATAAACTTTTTAAATTTCGTGTTGAAAAATCTCTTTTTAGACCGCTTATTTTATAGTTCGTCCAACTTTATACCAAATTTGGAAATCTTGTTTACCCAGTGCTTTTTCAACACTTTTTGAACAGACGGAACTTTTGTCTAATGACGTTTACATTTTGGGATTGGAAAGGAAGTAGAACAAACATCGAAAAAAGTACTCAAAATAAGAGGCAAAGTTGCCTCAGGCATTAAAATACCTAAAGATATTCTGAAATAATTAAAAATTAAAAAACTAATTAAATTTAAAATGAAAATGCAAATGAAAATAAATAAAAATTTCACATTTACAAACACATATCGAATTGTTTTATTTTTGCCTTTGCTCATTGATCCTATTGAAGATAAAAATATCCAGGATCTGTTGTTGGTTGTTTTAAAAAATCGGGGGATACATTCCCACCCTTTGCAACTACCCTTAATTTTTTTTCAAAAACTTTTTTGGTTATAGTAGAAAAAATTGGGCTCTGTAGCTACAATAGAACCCAAGATATTGAATTTTTAGGGTGCAAAAGGGGCGCGATTTGGAGAGTTTGGGGGAAATTGTGACCATCAGTATTTTCGGTCTTTGATGACTTTGATGACTTAGGGGGCTAAAAATGTTATTTGTCAGTTTTTCACTTAGTATAACAAATAAAGAAATTTCATCCAAATCGGAGGGGATCAATAAAATTTGTAACGATTTTTGGTTGATTTGTAAGGAATGAAAATCCCAAGTTTAAAAAAATCGGGTGATACATTCCCCCACATCCCCAGCCTTTGCCACGACCTTTAAATTAGGTAACTACACCTAATTTTTTTCCGAAATTTTTTTGATTAAAAAAGTCTTGTAGAGCATATTAAGAGCTTTAAAACAAAAAAATGGACTATGCAGCTAGAATGGAACACAAGATATTGAATTAAGAAGGTGCAAGATTGTCGCGACTTGGATATATTAGAGAAAACTGTGACCACCAACCAAATTTCATCAAAATCGGAGGGGGTCAAGAAAATGTTTAACTATTTTTGATTGATTCGACATGGAATGTTCCATAACAGAGTTTTTAATTTCGATTTTATTTACAGAAGAAGAAAAACTACAACATATCATGCCTTCAAAAAAACACACTCTGAAATGAAACAACATGCAACAACAAGTGCAACTTACTAAAGTATATTTGGTGCACTTCAAATTCGTATACATACTCTGCGAACAAAAAAAACATCCACTTCCATATTCAGACTAAGAAAATGCAAAGCCGAAATCATGCACATGAAACCAACACAATTTAAAATTTCACGATACCCAATGTCTTCACAACTCAACCCAAAACAATCTAAACATAAACGATACTTGTAACACACTAATAGAATTGGTGAACGAGCACATACAAATACTTGGAAGTTTATATGGATCAAAACTTTAAATGGTTAATCCAAATATAACATCTGCGTAAAACTGCTTATAGTTTATATCATTTGAGTAACTGCTCCACATTTGACGTACTTAGGAAAGCTTATTTCTCTCTGACCAAGTCTTATTTAAGGTATGGAATAACCGCTTGAGGTTGTACAACGTACTGAAAAATAACTTCAGCAAACTCAAAACCAAATTCTGAAAATACTGCTAAAAATATAGAAAGAAACCGCCATATAAACTATGATTTGATCTATAAAGACTTTCCCTCTAATAACAATAACCGAACAGCAACAACGTAAATAGATTCCAAAACACCGACAACTCACATCAAGCAAACATGGTTCACGAGAATTCTTCAAGCAACAACAACACACCCCCCAACAACATAGCCAACAACACAATTAGTGTATACAACAACAACAACGGCTCATTACTTAACAGCAACATAATTGCGACCCTCAATATTAATATTAATAGTATTAACAACAATTATAGTATCAGCAACAATGCTACTATCAACATCAACAATACTATTAACAACAACTCTAATAACTCTGTCAACAACAACCAGCAACAACGGCATTGCTATCAACTACAACAACACTATTAACAACAATAAAATTAACAACTATAAAACGATCAACACATAGAGTAACAACAACACTAGAATCATCGCTATCGAACTTAACATAATAAATCTATTGAACAAAACTTATTAATGAGTTCGGCAAATCGATCACAGGTCAAAGTCAACGGACACCGAAACAACTACGGCAAAAACAATATAGGTGTCGTTTAAACAAAAATATTCAATGCTCCACCTTTGGACATATTCAACATTAGAAGTTTCATAAAAAGAAAATATATGATTAAAAACTCATTTTACATAATCACAATGAAATAAAACGTAATATATGAATGAAAAAAATGTTGTTACATCCTGCATACAATCTATATGGCTTCGTGAGATAAGAAATAAGTTTTACATACACTGTAAAAGTTTTAAATAAAATTTAATTGAAAAAAAAATAAAATTTAACTAACAAAAATTAATTTATTACTGCAAAATTATTGTTTTGGTAGTTGTTTATTAAAAAATACTTAAACAACTACTCAAACCAACTTTTACTGAAGTACAGTATTTTTGGTTAGTTATTTTTTTAAATGACTGTCTAAATTAGTCCTTTTTCATTTTTTTCATAGAATAATGTCTACAATAGTAGTGAAAATAACTACTACTGTTTACTACCCGAATGACCTACATGTAGTTACTGTCAGAATATTCTGAGTATACGATATAAAAAAAGTTTTATGATTTTTAATCAAAAAATCACGATTAAAACTAACAATTTGTAGACTTTGGAATGTTATGAAATTCACGATTCAAACAAACAATTGAGAGGTTTTGGTACTAAAACTAACAATTATAAGACTTTGGTACTATTTTAAATCTATAAAATGAAATCCATGAAACAAACAATTGAGAGGTTTTAATACTAAAACTAACAATTGTAAGACTTTGGTACTTTTTGAAATCCACGTTTGAAACAATTGTAAGACCTTATTAGTTTTAAAAACCGACGTAGGAAACAAACAATTGTAAGAATTTGGTACTTTTTACATGACAGTTTTTTGTGTAGTAATCAGTTGTTGGTATTTTTAACTGCAATTACAGTATGTTCTCTATAAAATAATACAAAACAACTATTATAATTGTTATTAAAAAAAAAACAACTAAAGATAAATGCTCTATTTTTGTAACAGTTATTTGAAGCAGTTATTTGATTTTGTTAATAAACAATTACTGAAACAGATTATGTAGAGTTTTTAAAAATTCTCGTTTAGTTTATATTTGTTATTATTAATATGTTCATAATTTGCAAATAATAATTAGAAAATCGCATTGTGTCTCCAATGCATAAAAACATCATAACTGGAGTACCGTTTGTAATTTTGACTTTGCATTTTAAGTAGGATGTAGGAAATGCAAATTTTTATTGCAATTTAAAGAAAAATATAGAAAAAAAATATTAGTTTTAATTAAAAACATTTTTAAAATATGAACCTTTGTATTTTATCATTCGTTATCATTTTTGTTTTTTTAATTTCGCAATATATGTACATATAATATCTTAACTATATATATATAAGGAATAACAATTAAATATACGACTTTGACAATATGTCGTCAGTCGAATGACTACTTTTAATACTTTTACTTACATGATAGATTTGTTTAACCGAACAGCAACAGCTTGGATCAGATGTTAAAATCATTTTACATTATGTTATTGGACTGTTTTTCCAAATCTGTTCCTAATTTGGCAAATCGTTCTGCTTATAATAATTACTTAACAAAAATGAAAACAAATCTAAAAAGTGACCCTAAATCAATTTATTCCTTTGTTAATTCAAAAAGACGATCCCTGGATTTTCCCACCACAATGAAATTGAATAGTATTGAAACCTCTGATGATACTTCTATCAGCAACATGTTTGCCGAGTTTTTTGCTTCAACATGTTCCTCTACTTCCTTTGATAATACAACGCAATATCCATATCGTATTCCTGAATCGTCACTTATAAGTATTCCGTTTATACAGGAACAAACAGTTTTGGACAACTTGGTGAAACTGAAATGGTGCTACGCTGCGGGACCGGATGGAGTTCCAAGTTGTGTCTTAAAACGATGTGCAAACCTGCTATGTATTCCTTTAACTTTTCTTTATAATTTATCTCTTAAGCTGGCATATGTCCCCGATATTTGTAAACAGTCCTTCATAACTCCAATATTCAAGTCTGGAAGTAAATCTGTTATCTCAAAATATAGAGGGATTGCTAAATTAAGTTCTATTCCAAAATTATTTGAAAAACTAATCACTGAAACATTGTCTCACCAAATATCCTCTATTCTTTCTCCTGAACAACACGGTTTTCGTAAATCCTGTTCAACAGTAACAAATTTACTCGAACTTACAACTTTTGTCAACGTTGGGTTTATAAACAAAAAACAAACAGATGCAGTCTATACTGATTTCAGTAAAGCTTTCGAAAGAGTAAACCATGACCTTCTACTGTTCAAGCTAGACCAGATCGGATTCAGTGTGCCACTTCTGAAGTGGATTAGTTCCTATCTTAAAGGCAGAAAACAGTGTGTAAAATTCCGTACGGTTCTTTCTAATATTATAACTGTTACATCCGGTGTTCCTCAAGGAAGTCCTTTAGGACCACTTTTATTTACACTTTTTATTATTGATCTTCCATCCTCCATTCAATATTCCAAATCCATGATGTATGCAGATGACGTTAAGTTATTACACTCCTTTTGCAAATCCTGTTGATCAATCCTTACTACAGATCGATATAAATAATCTGGCAACCTGGTGCAAAATTAGTTTGATGGACCTTAATGAAAAATATTGCTAATACATGATTTTTTCTAGATCACTTCCCATAAATGGCTCTTATATGATAAATAATAAACATCTGAAACTTGTGGAAACGTTTAACGATCTGGGAATTTTATTGGACAAACTTTTAGACTTCCGTAACCATATTTTAAAAACAACTAATAAGGCAACAGGTGTGCTTGGGTTCATCAAACGTTGGTCGAAGGAATTTTCAGACCCTTACTCAACGAAGCAGCTCTTTATGACACTTGTCAGGCCAATCTTAGAATATGGCTCAGTAGTATGGGATCCATATTAAAAAAATCTACACCAACTCTTGAGCAGTATGATCCCGAAACTGTTAACAGTTATTTTATCTCCTCTCAAACACCTTCATTTGACGATCCAGCCAATTTTCTAAATTTTTCTGATCAGGGATTTACTTTTAGATGCATTAATAGAGACGAACTTTGCCTTGCAGTTTCATTTGTAAAATCAAATGCAGTTGGTTGGGATAAAATTCCCATTAAGTTTGTTAAGAAAATTTACCCATATATAGAGACCTATCTCCTCTTCATTTTTAACAATATTCTTACTACTTCCGATTATCCTGATTTTTGGAAAATATCTAGAATTGTTCCTATAAAGAAGAATCGTAGTGCAAACGGTTTAGATAACTTGAGACCCATAAGTATCCTCCCTTGTTTGTCGAAGGCTTTTGAGTTAGTGGTAAAGAATCAAATTATGGAACATTTAGACTCTAATAGGCTTCTAAGTCATTGCCATTTTGGCTTTCGAAGTGGCGTTAGCACATCCTCTTTACTACTCAGTTTGACTAAGAGAATACGTCATAACTTCAATGATAAAAATATTTCCACTTTGATATCACTTGACCTTAGTAAGGCATTTGATACTGTGAACTATGGTGTGTTAACCACAAAACTTTCATCTCAATTTGGTTTTTCTTCATCATCGTGTAAATTGTTACACTCATATATAGCTAATCGTCAGCAGTATGTTGGTTTAAAAGACGTTTCCTCCTCTGTAAGTCGATGTTTCAGTGGCGTTCCTCAAGGTTCGATCCTTGGACCCTTGTTATTCCTAATGTATATGAATGATTTCATCGAATTTATTGGCTCTTCTCAATGTGAGATCTTTCTTTTTGCAGATGACATTAATTTGTTATTTTCTTTCGAAAGACAGTTTTTAGATTGCCATGAAGTAACTATAAATTATATTTTGTCACAAGTTTCTATCTGAGCAGTAAGCAATAAGCTTCACTTCAATCCAAATAAGACTAATGCTCTAGTTTTTGGATCAGTTGGTGATCCTAGTAGCATTTTAAATATCAATTTTGATGGTTATCCTGTTCATTTTGTGAGCTCGTTAAAATGTCTAGGAGTAATACTAGATAGTCAGTTAAATTTTGGAAATCATATCTCTGCGGTGTCTGCTAAAGTGTGCATGACTTTACGGTCACTTTATAATTTAGATTGTTTTTTTCCAGTTCATATAAAAATTAAATTGGCTCACTCTCTTCTTATGACACATATTCTTTATTGTTTAGATGTTTATAGCGGAACCACTAAAACTAATTTAAAACGATTGCGTTTGATATATAATCGGATTATTAGATATATTTTCCAGCTTAAAGTCTCTGACCATGTATCCAATCTATCCTATAATTGTATACATTGTTCTTTTCAAAACTTCATTAAAATCAGGTCACTGCTTACATTAAATCGAATTGTAACTACTCGTGCACCTCAGTGTGTTTTCAATAGTTTTCATTTCTCACGATCTACAAGAAATCCAGAACTTATTTTACCTAGAATATCTAACTCAGTTTTTGAAAAATCTTTTTTAATAAGAGCATCAAGGCTTTGGAATAAGCTTCCTATTAACCTAAAAACTTTAAATAGCTCCATTCCAGTCAATAAACATAAGTATTTAGAACATTATCCTAACAACATACGAGTATAAAGATGTGTATAAAAATGTTTGTCAAAGGATTGTATTTATTATAAGTTAAATAAGATTGATTTAGTTTTAAGATAAATGTAGCTTACTGTTCATGACATGTTAATAATGTATTAATCATATATGGCCCATTACTGGGCTCAATTAAATAAATATATCAACAAAAAAAAAAAAAAAAGGTACATTCCAACTCCATCGAGTCGGTTTAAAAACAATTCCTGATATTTTGTCTTCGGGGACTGGGATGGGATCCTAATGTACAACTGCCACCATATCGTAGTCGTATTGCACTTATAAAGCTTCCTTCTCTTCAAAGTCGAAGAAAAAATGCTTAATGTATCTTTTTATTCAATTTAATTAATGGCAATTTATATTCAGAATTTCTTTTGGGCAAAGTTAACATAATTACTCTTAATCGTTTATCAAGATACTATCAATTTCTTATTGTTAAATATTTTCGTACTAATTATGCCAACTCGGATCCTTTTTGTCGAATTTGTATTGAATTTTATGAACTTTATAATGTCATCGAGATTGATAAAAGTTTAGATATTATAAAAAGAGATGTAATCCTGTATCTTAATAATTAAAATTTTATTTGTTTTTTGTTGTATTTTTCTATAATTTTTATTAATTTGTCATACCTATGTTTTTATACATTTTATTCTTATTATTATTGTTATCTAAATGGTCTGTAAGGATTTAAATTCCATAGACTTAAATAAATAAAAATATGGATTAAATTCTACTATTAAAAATCCCTGTAAAAACAGTAGTTTTTACAAATTTTTAACATTTTTTAGATGTTGTTCAACAATTAAAAATAACTACATTTTTAGTTTTTGTAACTGTAATTACATTTGTCGCCTTTTTAAAAAAAATCCCTTTAAAAAAAAGTAGGTTTTACAAATTTTTAACATTTTTGTAGTAAAACATATGTTATATTTACGACATTGTTAGTTGTTGTTACTACATTTGTTAGATGTTGTTCAACAATTAAAAACAATTACATTTTTAGTTATTTTAACAGTAATTACATTGCTCACCTTTTTAACTGAATTTACACTTGTTTTAACTGTCATTTTCACAAGATTCAACTGCCAAATTCTTTTGAGTGTGCTATATTTAAGGTTTGAGCTCGACTTAACCGATTTTAAGTGAATTCTCTTTTTTTGCAAATTGTAATATTTTGTCTATCTTCAAAAAAAAAACAGAGTTATAAATTATGTGAAAATAGATTGTAAAGTGCGTGTCAAATGTGGTAGGAATGGTTTTTTTTTTTCTATTTTATAACAGAAAAAAATGCAACAGTTTGTAAAACAGTGTGATGAAGTTGTGGTTGCGAATAGTGATGACGATGATGATGGTGATGGTAGTGTCGAAGATAAATTACTTTAGTTAAGTATTGTACATAGTAAGTAGTAAATGTTATATTACAACAAAACTATTTTGGTTGTTTTCTTTTTTTAATTTATATCAAATGAAATGCATGAAATGCATGAAATACATACAACAATTGAACTCTTGGCAATAACAACAACATTTAAATATGTCTGTATATTTGTTTAAATAAAATTGTGAACAACAACAGCCACCAAACATCAGTGGAAACATCAGTGATAAAAGTTGGACAGAAAAAATAAAAATTAATTTTACTTAAATTTCTTTGGTACAAATAATAAAATATCGATTCCATATCACCATCATTCTCTCAGGTTTGAAGCTGCAGACCCAACAAACAATACACTCAAAACAGTTTGACAGTTTGACAGTAGAATCTACTGAAAATGACAGTTAAAACAAATGTAAATTCAGTTAAAAAGTCAACAAAGGTAATTATCGTTAAAACAACTAAAAATGTACCCAGGTAGAAATTTGGGATGGTACAAAAAACGAAGAGTTTTCAAAACGTTTGTTTTTGATGGTACTAAAATAAAAGCGTTTCCAAAGCGATAATTGCAAATAATACGAAAAAAAAGCATTTAAAAAACATTATTTTGGATTGCTATTCGAACGTTCGGACAAAGTATTTTAGGAATACTTTTTATACAAAACTTACAAATATTTGTGAAATAAAAACACTGTAAAAACATTGGTTCAAAGCGTTTTTCCAACGTTTGTAAAAAGTACTTTAGAAGTTCTTATCGTACAAAATTTACTACGGTTTATAAAATAAAACCAATGTAAAACCATTGCGTTAAAGCGTTTTTCTAACATTTGCCAATAGTACTTTAGAAATACTTTTTTTTTACAAAATATTTTACTGATTAAAAAACAACACTGTCATAAGGGGTCTATCTATATGCGAACTCGGTTTCTTATGCAATTTTTTTATATGCTTTTCTCTTCATGAACCGAGTTCAATAAATCACTCAATATGGCCAGCCCATAATGTAGCGACTCTATAAAGTGTATAGTCCTTGTATATCTTTTATAAAGCACTATATTTTGAGGACAGATAAAGCAATATTTTAGAGGACTTTTTCAAAACTTAATAAAACGCTAGTTAAACTATTTAAAATTACAATGTTTTGTTACTTTATTTATATTATTTTAATCATATTTTACATGTTTCATTATTTGTGGTATTTATGAACAATTCATAAAGATCTTTATAATTTGTCTTTCGAGCGTTTTGACAATGTTCAAAATTACAACCCTCAAAGCGGTTATCATTTGGGTCGTTTTCATAACGCTTAATAACTGTAAGCCAAAATGTTCTGCAAATACTTATTTAACGATTGAAAAAGCATTTCAAAAATTTTGTTTTGCAATGTTTTGAGAACGTTATAAAATACCATCCTCAGACCGTAAATTTGGGTTATCATTTTGCACATTCTCAAAACGCTTTAAATTTGTAATTTGGTATGTTCTGAAAACGCTTGTACCATCATGAAAAATGCTTTTAAAACGTTTTAAAGATTGTATTTTTCTACCTGGGTAGTTATTTTTAACTGTTGAAAAACAACTTAGAAATACAGTAAAAATAAATAACAATGTAGTAAATATAACTAACAATTTTTTACTACAAAATTGTTCTAACAACTGTAAAATTGGTAAAAACTACTGTTTTTAACATTTATTTTTGCGGTATTTTAAAAATAGTTTTTAATAAAACATATATTTTTTTCTTTCAATTATAATACAAATTTGCATTTTCTACATCCTACTTAAAATACAAAGTAAAAATTCCAAACGGTACTGCAGTTATGACGATTTAATGCATTGGAGATGCAATAAAATTTTCTAATTATTATTTGCATACTATGAACTTATCAATAGTAACAAATATAAACTAACGAGAATTTTTAACAACTCGAGATAATCTTCTATTTTTTAAAGGTTAACTAACAGTCCACATGGGCTTTGGACTGCTGGTGCTTTCCGTTCACAACCCATATATGGGTTGTGGACTGTTAACCTGTTAAATAAATAACAATAATTAACTTTTTACAGAAAATTTACTGTTTTGGTAGTTGTTTATTAAAAAAACTAAATAGAGTATTTTTCTGGACTTGTTTTTTTTAAATAACTGTCATAATAGTGGTTTTGTATTATTCATAGAAAACTATTGTAATTGCAGTTGAAAATGACAACTACTGATTACTACACCAGCAACTATCATGTAATAACGCAGGGGGTCCAGAATTAGGTATTGCCAAAAAAATACTCTACAAAAAGTGAGTATAGGGTTTGAAAGCGCTATATTTCCGATTTCAAAAAAAAACTTTTTTTAAAAAAAATCTGTAAACAAATTTAAAAGTTATGCTACATATACCTACAATATTTTGGAGAGTTCAAGACCCTAGGACTAAAACATACTTTTCTAAAGTCCAGAATTAGAATTAGTTTTCTAAAGGCTTGAGGTCCACTGAATCCGAATCTGGCCTCAGAATTTCTCCGTCACAATATATGACTTTTTCACAAAATTGTTTATGTCATCTGAAATTCCTACCTATTGTTTTCAAAACTCAGGTTTAACTTTTCGTATATCTTATTCGGTTTTTGAGATATCTTAACATAAAGTTTAGAAAAACCCGGTCTTTTCAATGTTTTCGACGGTTGTTGTTTAAAAAACAACATACGAGGGCGTTCGCAAAATTAGCCGACCTAACAAAGATAACAGAACAAATTTGGGAAAAAAATTTGATTTCTCAACATAATCTTCTTTTAGCTCGATACACTTTTCCCAGCGATATTCAATAGCTTCGATTCTCTGTTTATAGTAAGAACTGTCTAGCTCTTTAAAATAGCCATCAACCGTAGACTCCACCCTGTTTTTACTATAGTCGGGAGGGTATAACATCGCTTTTAATGACTTTTTCACAAAATTTGTTATATCATCCGAAATTCTTCCCTAATGTTGGCAAAACTCAATCTGTAAATCTTTATATATCATAACAAGCGATGTTAAGACATTTTAAAAACCTAATAAGATATTGGAAAGGTTAAACCTGAGTTTTGAAAACAATAGGTAGGAATTTCAGATGACATAAACAATTTTGTGAAAAAGTCATTTTATAACGTCCCGAATATAGCAAAAAACCAAAAACCTGATGTGATGAGAAATTCTTAGGGCAGATTCGGATTCAGCGGACCTCTAAAGGAAGTGCTAAGTAATTATACAACTATGTTAGTTTTAAGGTAGTTTTACAAATTTCTTGTAAATGAATTTTATTAAAAAATTTTTACAAGGAACTTTGTACAACTAACTTGAAACTTATGTTGTTGTATAACCACTAAGAACTTCGATAATATTCCGTCAGTTTTTTTTCTGCGTGCATGTGTAGCATAACTTTTAAATTTGTCTACAGATTTTTTTTTATATATTTTTTTCTTACATAGTGTCCACACTAGATATTAACGTGAATATTTTTCTTTAAGCAAAATTCAAAATTCAATCTCAGAGAGAATTATATTATGTGTGGACCACAAATTACTGTTACTGTTAGTAAATGGTGTTTTTATAGAGGTATAGAACTTTGAAATGAAATAAAACAAAGATGAATTTTTTAAATTGACATGATATTTACTTTATTCGAAAGATAATCCTCGGGCATTATAATTTAAATATGACTTCTGGCATATGACCGCCATGGTTGGCTCGGACGTAGTCTAATCTGGAGGTCCAATTTTCGATGGCTTTTTCCAACATTTGTGGCCGTATATTGGCAATAACGCGGCGAATGTTGTCCTCCAAGTGGCCAATCGTTTCGGGTATATCGGCTTAGACTAGCGACTTCACATATCCCCACAGAAAATATTCCAGCGGCGTTAAATCGCACGATCTTGGAGGCCAATTCACGGGTCCGAAACGTGAAAATATGCGGTTACCAAACGTTTCCTTCAATAAATCAATTGTGGCACGAGCTGTGTGACATGTTGCGCCGTCTTGTTGAAACCACAGCTCCTGCACATCATGGTTGTTCAATTGATGAACGAAAAAGTCAGTACTCATGACTCTATAGCGGTCACCATTGACGGATAGACTGATTGGGGTCTACGCTCTACAGCAGCAATGACTCATTTTGTACGCACTGTACGACGTCTTTGTGGATGCATATTATCATTTTGAGTAAACGTGGTGGGAAAACGTGCCATAGTTAATCGAATTAATTGCTCTGATGGACGATTATGTTGAACGTAAAATGGACGTAGTGCGCGATACGTATTTCGAACAGAACCATGATTTTCAAAACAAATTTTACACAGTTTGGAAGCGTTGTTCAGGCGTCAAACCAAACTAAAGCTAAATCACTTGACAGCTGACAAAATGGCCGCCAGTTAAAAAAGTGTTGCAAACTTAAAGTTCTATACCTGTATAAAAAACGCCCTTTATTATATCTGATATCAAAATAGTGTTGTTATGATAAATCTCTAAACAACAATATCATGATATGGAGCTGTCAAAATACACACGCACACATAAAAGATTGTAAACAAAAAAATAAATAAAAGTTAAAAGCATAAAATTAGAAAAAAATACAAGGAAAAAAGTGTATTAAAAATTTTCTAAATGTCAATTTAAAGTTATTCTTTAATCGCATAGTTGAACATTGAATGAATAAACGGACGTCTTTACTCAACGGGAGACAGAAAATTATGAGAAGACATGATATAAATATGAATACGTGTTCTCCACCCTAAACATTAATATGAACATAGATAATTTAATTCCGTTATTCTATTGGCGTTCTCGCACATATTATATCCAACTTAATATCTAATGTTGACTCCGTGCTCCATTAAATTCATGTGTCTTTTTGTATACCCGGTTTTATTTCGCTATTTTACCTCTTTGATTTTGAAATATCTTAAATTACAGTGAAAATAACGCTAAAATACCGAAACACCGATTTATAACGGTATTTTGTAGCTGTATCAAAATTTAACGGGTAAAATGTAGAATTAAACCCTGTAATATTTGAAGATACATGTCACTATTGAAATCGTAGTTTTAAATTTTCCATATCGGTATTGGTGTGGACGTGGTGTGGTGGGCAACTGCCGTTATAATTAAAAGGTAGTGTTTGCCAACCATGGTTTTTCTGAAATCGAAAATATAGTCCTTTCAAGCCCAATTTTTTGTCAATACCTAATTCTGGAACATCCGTGTAACTGTAAAACCTTTATGAGTGTACTGCTGATTCTGTTACTGATGCTGTTGCTGCTACAAAACAATAACAACAGTATTATATTGGTCTTAAACAACAACCAAGAAATGTGTATAAATTTAAAGATGAAGTAAAAAAAATTGGATGGTTATCCTCTTGTAATCTAAATACGCCTGCTAAGAGAACAACAACAACAACAACACAAAAGTGAATAGTTGTTGTTGTTGGTTATGTTGTAGTCGTGGCTTTTGCAACAATTTGCTGCAAATTGAAAGCCAATTATGCAGATATGTCTATGTAAAATAATAGTAAATATAAACTATTAACAGAGGCGTAGTTTATTAAAGGGGGATGGGAAAGAGGGAAGAAATCAATATTTTAAAGATATACTTAAAATAAAAGATTATCGTTAAAATCCACTGTAAATAACAGCTTAAACAAAGGAATATGAATTCAAAACAACTAAAATTTAAGCAATTTTCAATTGTTGAAAAACAACTAACAAATGCAGTTAAAGTAACTAATAGTGTCCGACCGAGTATTCGGTTTCGGCTTCGGAGTCAGTGATGCAAAACGTGGCACAATAGGGGCATTTGTGGCACTTTTGACTGCTTGATGGCCCTGTGGTACTTTCTTATCTATTTTGGCCCTTTCAGCTCAAAATTGAACTAACTACTTTAAACCGTTTAGTTCAGACTTTTATGAAATTTGACTGATTTTTTTATTCGATGAGAGCATATGCTAGTTCCTTAGAGAATGAAAAACGGGGAGTTGTTTAATTTTTTATAAAAATCGCATTCAAAATCATATATTTTCGTACCAGGAGGTCAGGTTTTAAAGAGGTTTTAAAGAACGGAAATAATTTATGAGAATTCATAAAATATGTTTAACTTTATTGTCAGAGGGGTTTGTCTTGCATTTTTAAAAAATGACGAACTCTAATTAACAAATTAATATTATTTTTATTTTAGTAAAAATCTAATAATCGAATTTTTTAAATATATGGCCCTTAGGGATGATAAATGGGATTTTCAAATAGTACCAACCAGCATAAAAAATAGTACTTTTTCGATCCTCATAGTACTAAATTCAAGTTTTTATTATAAATTAACGTTTTTAAAATTTATTTGTATATAAAAACAAAATTTAGTTGATTTTAGTTACAGAATTTATAAAAATTATCAGACTATTTCTTAAATTCACCTTTTTTGCAAGAAAATATATTTTATTACTCATTCGATTTTAGAATCACAATGCAAATTTAAAGATGTTGGCAATGGTCTTTTTTCAATTGTACTTTTTTAAGATATTTATTTTTCACTTTTCGAACACTTTGTTTTTTACTCGAACTCAAATAAAATCATCTTTAATCAATTCCATTTACAACGGTTGGATCCAAATAAATACATTTGATAAATGTTAATGTATGAATGGGTAATTGAATTAAATGTTGGATCTTGAAGTTTCTCTGAAGTTTCTAAAAATAGAACTGTTGTGTTGTTGGAGTTGTACTTCTGAGATTATGTATGCAAGAACAAAAACACCGTGTATTGAATGTGGTGCGAGTACATGTGGCTTTAGAAATCAGTTTATCTATACCACGGTCAGTGATTGCACAGAAAATTTCATATAGACGCAATCGAACAAATAAAAACATAAAAAATATTACATTATTCAAAAAACAGGGTCACTGACGAAGGTTCAATACCAGAAACTGCGCAGTCTGATTCAGGAAAATTGAAAAATTTACAATGTAGTTATGATTTTTAGAAAATACACTCATTCTTCTCTACCACGTCTTTCACAATTAAAATTAAATAAAATTGCATATTAATTATAGTATTAATTGCAATTGTGTGAAAAAGACGTTAAAATTCAAACTCAATCTTTAATTTTTATTTATATGTAAATAGTACTAAAAGAGTCAAAGGAGTAACATGATACTTTTCTGGATCAAATAGTACCAAAAAAAGTACTATAGTGCTAACTTTATCATCCCTGTGGCCCTATCAATGGTATTTTGGCCCTTTTAAATTGTCAATTTGGCCCAAAACAAAAAATCTCAAAATGCATCACTGTTCGGAGTTCAGCCAAGTTCTGTGTTCGGCCAAATTTCGGCCGAACTACCGAACTTTTTATGATTATTTAATAAAAAGCACAAATAAATAACAACTGTGTGCGCCCCGGTAGGCTAGTCGGTAGCGTGCTGGCTTATCTGTGCGGGGTCGTGGGTTCGATTCCCACCAGAGGCACTGGTTTGTTTTCGCTACAACGCGCCGAAGGCCATAGTAGCTAGTGCTCGGTTAGGGTAATAGTATATAATTTGTAATTATAAGATTATTAATTAATAAAATAAAAAAATAAAAAAATAAAAAAATAACAACTGTGGTTATATTTACTTTACAGAATTTACAAAAAAAAAACTATATAAAAAATACAATGAATGAATATGATATAATACAAAAAAAAAACAACGATATTTAAATATCAATGAATGTGTGTGTGAAAAAATTTCAAAAAGCCAAAAAGAGTTAAAAAAAAAAATTCCAGAAATATACCTACAAGACTTAAAGCAAATAATCAAATTTAATGCCATATAATTTAAATAAACATACACTTTAATATTTTGCAATTAATTTCGAGTGGTAAGTAATCGTTCAAAGAAAATAAAAGGTTCATCAATTTGGGATAGACATGATGCAGAACCAGACTTAGAAGTAGGAGAACCAAATGAAAATTTTATTGAAAAAGAAATTAAAATGTTTATTTACGGAGCCTTTAAGTCCCAGAAATATAAATATATTTGAATATTGGAATTCAAGTCCATTTACAAATTTAAAAGCTGTAGCAATAAAATATTTATCAGCCCCACCAACTAGTGTATCTAGCGAACAGCTTTTTAGCGCCTCCGGACAGCTGTATTCTGATAGACGAAGCAATTTACATGGTGTGAATGCGGAAAAATTGCTTTTCTCTCATTACAATATCAAACTTTTAATTTTAAATATTAAAGTTTAAGTTTTTTTTTTCTATATCAACTTAAAAATCGATCAACTATTTTTCTTTGACTATTAAATATAGTACAAACTATTTTCCAAATACGATTTTTTAAAAAAATATACCTATGAATTTTTATTTTTGTTTATGTTTAATAACTTTTTGGTTTAAATTTATTGATCTAAAACATCAATTTATATTTTTTTTATTAATACAAAAAGTACGGCTTCGGCCGAACATTGATATTATGGGCGAAGTTCGGCTTCGGCCGAAAAAAATGAGTTCGGTCGGACACTAGTAACTAACAATGTCTTAAAATAACTTCGAAATTTTTACAATAAAATTTATAATTACTTAATTATCATATTTTAAATTAATGCACATTAAAAAAAGTTTGACAGTAGAATCTACTGAAATTGCCAGTTATAACAACCGACAAAGGTAATTACCGTTAAAATTACTAAAAATTTAGTTTTTTATAACTGCTGAAAAACAACTAACAAATGCAGTAAAAATAACTAATAGTGTGGAAAAAATAATTTACAACTTTTTACTAAAACAATTTTGAAACAACTGTAAAAATTGGTAAAAACTACTGTTTTTAACAGTTATTTTTACGGCATCTTAAAACTATTTAACATTACATAACAATTACAAGAAAAATTTTTATTTTCCTGCAACGTCAAAATTCTATGACGTTATGACGTTTTTATGCATTGTATTTACAATGCAATTTTCTAATTATTATTTGCAAACTATCTTCTTCATTTCCGCTTAACTCTCTGTGGAGCATAGGGCCTCTACAAAATTTCTCCAAGATATTCTGGCATTCGCTAGTAGTTTTAACTCGTTCCAGCTTCTTCCGCTGAGTTCAATAGTTCTTTGAGCAAGCTTCTTTTCCAGATGGTCTTTGGTCGACATCTTCTTCTGTTGCCTTGTGGGTTGCAATCTAGTGCTTGACGGCTTATTTCATCAGGGGTTCTTCCTAAGCGTGTGACCGATCCATTTCCATTTTCTTCTCTTTATAATAATGGGAATGGGATCAATTTGGCATTTTCTATACAATTCTTCATTGCTTATGACATTTGGCCACCAAATTTTTAGTATGTAACGCAAGCAACGGTTTGTAGAGGCCTTTGCAATTCAGTGCTACTGTTGTCAGCCAGGTTTCGCAGCTGTAAAGCAAAACTGATAAAACGTTTGACTTGAAAATATTCATCTTAGTTTTGACCGATATAATATTGGATTTAGAAATGTTCCGCAGCTGAAAGAACGCACTATTTGCCTTTCCAATTCTGTGTTCGATGTCTGATTTAGCACTTTCTTCTGATGAAACCATACTTCCCAGATAGCAGAATTTATCAATAAATTCAACCGGTTCGTTGCCGATGAAAAAAGGGTTGTTGTTTGTGGCTCTTATTTTCATTGCCTTCGTTTTCCCAATACTAATTTTCAGACCAACATTTGCAGAGTGGAAAACAAGATCATTAACTTTTGATTGCATATCCGAATGCTTGGTGGACAAAAAACATATATCGTCAGCATAGTCTAAGTCCTCGAGATGACCGGTCAAAGTCCATTGGATGCCACGTCGATGATTAGCAAGTATGTCATCCAAAACCTTGTCTATAACAAGCAGAAAAAGTAGTGGGGACAATAGACATCCCTGCCTCACACCTGATTTCGGTAGGAATGGTTCTAAGAGTTGATTATTATGCAAAACTCTACATTGAAAGCCATCATACTGAGCTCTTATTAGGTTGATTAGCTTGGTTGGAATACCAGTGTTCTGTAAGAGATCCCATATTTTGCAACGGAAAATACTGTCAAATGCGGTAGTGTAGTCAACAAAGGTGATATATATATTACTCTGCCATTCTTCTGCTTGTTCAGCGATAATTCTCAATGTGTTTATATGGTCAACACATGACCTGTTAGCCCGGAAACCTGCTTGTTCCTTACGTAATTTATTTCCTATCGTGTTATTTATTCTATTGAGAAGAATTTTCGTAAGTATTTTAGATGGTATTAAAAGAAGTGAGATTCTCCTATAATTCTTACATTGAGGAAGGTCCCCTTTTTTTGGTATTTTTATAAGAATACCTTGAAGCCAGTCATCCGGTAATTTCTCTTCGCTCCATATTTCTTCAAAAAGAGGATGAAATAGCTGGGCTATTTTACGTGGGCAGCACTTGATAATTTCAGGTGGAATACGGTCGAATCCAGGTGATTTGTTGTTTTTGAGTTTTCCAATAGCCATTTCCATTTCTTCCAGAGTTGGAGGGCTGGTATTAAGTTGAACTAATGTTGAGCTGGACATATTATTGGAGTATGCAGGCTGTGGTGGGATATTGTTAAGGGTTTCTTCGAAGCGCATCCGCCATCGAATTATTTGATCGTCTACGTTAGTTTAAAGAGTCCATCTTTGAATTTGATGGGGCGGTCAGGTGGCTTATGTTTACCAGCAAGTCTTCTCGTTATCTCATAAACTGTTTTAGTATCATTTTTAGCAGCGGCCTCGTTTGCCTGGGCTGCAAGTTCATCGGTAAATGTTCTTTTGTCATTTCTACAAGCTTTCTTAACTTCCTTATTCTTTAAGGAATATTTATTTTCCAACTCAGCTCGCTTACTGAGGGAAACTATGCAAACTATGAACATATCAATAATAACAAATATAAACTAAACACGAATTTTTAAAAACTCGACATAATTTTGTATTTTTAAATAACTAACAAAAATTAACTGTATAGTTACTGCAAAATTACTGTTTTTATAGTTGTTTATTAAAATGCTAAAATAACAGTTTCAAGCAACTGTTACAAACATGCAGTATTTTTTTTCAGTTGTTTTTTTAAATAACTATTATAATAGTTGTTTTGTATTATTTTATAGAAAAACAACTGCATTTGCATATATATATATATACAAAGACTTTGTTCTCGAGGAAAAACTCTGAAGTCTTGTTTCTTTCAAAGTTGACTTAAGTTGATTTTTTTTTTATTTTTAGTTTTTTTATCTAAAAATTTATTAAGACTGAAAACTGCCGTATCATATTTGAACACTCAATCAAAGCCAAATTTGGCTAAAAAAAAATCGGGACAGCCCCCAAATAAATTCGTGGTTACGAGCCTGCTTCTTAACAATTGCAGCTCTCTGTTATATATTACTGAACGTATAATAAACCGTACCGCTGACAAAAAAAAACACTCCACCAAAATAAGAATAATAAAAATAAGAAAAGAAAAAATAGTTGATCTGTTATGGCTGCTGTTTACTGATATTGTAGTTACAATATCATCTAAAAACATATCCATATGGTGATCATGTTAACTACACAATTTCCTCTCCGCTCCCACCCGAGCTGTTACTCAATAGTATTTTGTAAATTGTGGAATTTGGTTGGTTGTCGAAAGACGACACACATAAATATTTAACACAGGTCCATAAATTCAAAACCAATTAGCCATGTAGAATTGATAATAGTTTTCTTCTTCTTGTATCAGTTTCAAAACTTTTTTTAGCTCCCAAATATACAGAGTATCATCACCATCAGATGTAGTATACTCAAAAAAGTTTTACAGTTACTACATGACAGTTGTTTGTGTAGTAATCAGTTGTTGTTGTTTTTAACTAAAACTATAGTTGTTTTTCTAACAACTAAAGAAAATACTGTATTTTTTAACAGTTGTTTGTTGTTTTTAATTAACAACTACCAAAACAGTAATTTGCAGCAAACACTTAATTTTTGCTAGTTATTTAAAAATCGAAGATTATTTAGAGTTTTAAGAAATGCTCGTTTAGTTTATTATTTTTATTTTTATTCAAAAATATTTTTAAAATACCGAAGAAATAACTGTTTAAAAACAGTAGTATTTACATATTTTTACAGTTGTTCCAAAAATGTTGTAGTAAAAAACTGAAAGTAATTTTAACGAAATTGTAAGTTATTTTTACTGCATTTGTTAGTTGTTTTTCAACCTTTAAAAATAACTACATTTTTAGTTATTTTAACGAATATTACCTTTGTCGCCTTTTTAACTGAATTTACGTTTGTTTTCACTGTCATTTTCAGTATATTCTACTATCATACTTTTTTGACTGTATGTATGACAGTATGAATATTCTGTTGTAAATGTTGTTGCCATTGAAAGCTTACGAGTAGTTTAAGATCTATTTCTATAAAAATATTTCTACAATTTTTCTGTTCTTCCATTTTATTTAATTTTATTTGATTGCTCAAAACTTTAGTTGTGATCTTAAGGTTGATGTTTTTTGGTTGGTTATAGAAAATGTTGTTACAATAATAAATAGTGGAAGTGAATAGAATAATATCCCTATAGAAGTTTTTTTTTTAGATTTTTTTTTTTGTTGTAACAGTGGCATTTTGTACACATTTAATGACACACGTCTTGGAAATTGTTTTGTATGACTGTGTTTATCTTTTTTAAGCAATTTTAACCATTTCTGTCGTGTTCTAATAAAATTGTTTCTTGTTTTATTACCATTTTATGCAAAAAAAAAAATACAACCAAAAACAACAACTAGATTGATACTACTGGTATTAGCTGTTATTGTTGTTGTACTAATCTTCATCGTATTTGTACAATCATTTGTTATTTATTACATTTTATGTGAATTGTAGACAAAAAAAGGTAGAAGAAGAAAGTATGCAAAATGATTGTCATGTAAAACAAAAGACTTAAGAAACGAACTTTGTCAATACAACATCATGCAATTGAACAACAAAAATCAAATTGAAGATAAACGAAGTTGTTACAGTGTTGTCATTAAATTATTTAAACAATTTGTTGTGTGTATAATTAATTTTTAAAAGGGATTTATGAAATAACAAAAAAAAATAATAATGCTAATTACACACTTTAAGGCTTCATTACTCTAGGTCTGTTAACTCCATACAATGTGTAAAATAGTACCTGCAGACAATATGTTGTCTCTGTTTTACACACTAAAGAAATGGTGACGGAGATGCGGAAAGTATATTCTGTTGAAAACAGAATAGAATTTACTTACCGCAAATCCGTCACCATTTGTTTAGTATGTAAAACAGAGAAGAAGATATCGCACACCTAGTACAAAAGTGACTCAACTCAAAATTTTTAATTTTTCAGAAATCGAAAAAAAAAACATTTACAACTTTATACCAATTGAAACATAAAGAAAGACATAACTGGTTTTTACCAACAGTTAATAACAACAAAATAAACTGATATTTTTTTAATAGATAAACAAGTATATTGTGCATAGTTTAAGCATATAAAACCGAAAAATTAAAATTTTGAGTTGAGTCACTTTTGAACTGGGTGTGCGATATGTTCAAAATATTACTTTGATTGTCTTCAAAATGATAAATGAATGATATTGCCGCAATATCTTCTGGGTAGTATATCTTCCAAATGTTTACTGGTGTATTTCTTTTTTAATTTATTCCCAATAAGCAGATCACTCCGAAGATATTACGACAATATCATTAATAGTGTCCGACCGAACAGTTCGGCCAAAAACCAATATTTTGTCGGTTTTTTGATATCTAGAGGCAATGATGACAAATTTTAGTATTGGAAACATGTTTGTTGAGCCGATTAAATTCGATTTTGTGTATAAAATTTAAGAGAAAAGCCGAAGTTTAGCTATAAAGTTAAAGTTCGGCCGCCGAACTAATTTCAATTTGGCCGAACTTTCTGAGGCCGAACAGTGAATTCATTGCTTAACTACAGACTTTTCTTCAAATTTGACACTCAAAATAGCATCTAATCAGCCCAATAAACATTTTTCCATCCGCCAAATTTGTCCATAATGCTTTAAAATACCGAATACAGACCAAATGCATTTTCTGGCCGAACTGTTCGGTCGGACACTAATCATTAATTTTTCTCTTTCGGGACAATCATAGTAATATTGCTAACATGTCTTCTTTTTAACAGCTGGAAGACAAATCGACGACATTAAAAAAAAAAATTCAAATAAATTTTTTGCTAGGAAATGATTAGAATAATTAATTTAATAATAAAAACAGCTCAATTTGCGATACTTTTGCAAAAAAAAAAAAAAAAATGCAAATATTGAGGTAAACTAAAATGTAATATCGTTATTAAGTATTGCCAAAAAAAAAAATTAATTTTTTTATAAAACATAATGCAATCATGGAAAAGTCGAATCCATGTAAAACTTGTAGATAGGATATATATTTTAAATCATATACTCAAAAAAAATAATTTATTGGTAAAACGTCTTGTAAATCAAGTACATATACTATTTATCAATAAATTTTTTTCTTGAAATAGTATTTTCAGCTAAAATTTTAGTTATGCTTATACAGCACTTAGCAGTTTTGAACTAATGTTTTACTAATTTATTTTGCGTCAAACAATGTGCTAATAAGCACATTAATAGTGTGGACGAAAACCAGATTGAAAGATATACACAGAATGAAGTAGATGTCGCGGCATGTCAAGATGTAGTAGAGATTAGGTAAATGATACTAAAAAGTAGAACTTTTGTAAGACATATAAAAAAAATCAACCATGGAAGATTTTTTTATATGTTTTTCATGCACTTAAAAAGTGTGTTTTTAGGCGCCTATAACATGCATAAAAAATCTTAAAATATGTACTTAAAATTTAAAAAAAAAAATATGCATTTATTTGTTATTTTATTAAAAACAAAAGTACAAAATAAAGCATACCAAAAAAAATAAAAATTAAAAAATTATTAAATATTAAAAAGAGGGGTACCTCGGGGGTCTATTGCTGCGCCACTAATATTTTCACTGGCATTTTAACAAATTGTAATGTAAGAATGTACGCGGATGACGTTCAACTTTAAGCCAGTTGTACTAATGCTTTAATCTACCAGTGTATTATCTCTATTAACCCTCCGATGAGTGAGAAGGTTTTTTATTGTTTCAACACATAATTTACTTGTTCTGAACACAAAGACCTAAACTCAAATACATTAGGGATGATGATAAAAACAAAAAATTAAAAAAATTGAAAAAATTATTTTTGTATGTAGAATTTAGTTATAAACAATAAAAACAAAAAAAAACTCAAAAAAAAAATTTTTTATATGAAAAAAACATGATTTACAAAAAAGGTCCGTAGGGACCTTTTCACACGGCCGTGAAGTTCAGAACTGTCACTCATCGGAGGGTTAATCAGCAACTCCATCGTATTTATACGTGGGCAACAGCAAATGGTCTAGGAATAAATCCAAAAAAAATCGAAATGCATTATAATTCAAAAGCGGCTTGCCAAACTAAGTATTATACCTAATATATTTATAAATAATCATCAAATTGAAATAGTAAAATCTGCTAAGAATCTCGGAATATAATGAATCTCGGAATATAATGACACTCTTACGTGGTTAAACCACATTAACTATGCTTGTGGTCGCACTTTCTATGTGACTAGAACTCTTTGGCGGACCCAGCATTGTACACCTGTGAGAATAAGAATGCTACTTGCCAAAACTTATCTGATGTGAGCTATTTGCTAAATGTGATGCAACTAGTAAACTGAAATTGAACTTTGCATTTAACAACATAATCCGATACGTGTATGGAATTTTCCTCATCTCAGCTATATGTCCTTTCTTTAGTTAATCTACTAAAGATTAGAGTTTTAGTTTTTTTACATAAAATAATATATACCCACAAACCTGAACATCTGTACAGCAAACTTTGTATTTCAGATATAACACAGGGGAAAAAGACTTAGATTATTTGGATACAAAAGTTTAATTTCGGAGTGGCATTTCTACATATTCGCAGTATCTCTCTGGAATTCTGTACCCCATAGCTCTCAACTTTTAAGTAACGCACGAAAATTTAAACAAAATATTTTTAAACTGTTTTCGGCATAAGAAAAGCAAACATAATTATTTGATATTATAATACATATGTTTAAATTATTTAAAATTTTTTTTTTTTTGTTCTATTTGTTCAGTTTTAATTGTTTTTTTTTTTTTTTTGTTTTCTATATAAAAATTGTAATTAGTTATTAAGTTATTAATTAATTAATGATCTTATAATTTTTCATATCCACAGTTCCATACTGCAAAATAAGACTTTAAGTCTTGTGTGTGGAGCAATTCAAATAAATAAAATAAAAAACAAATATTAAATATTTACTAAAGTTTTCTATGAGATTAATGGCAGTTATTACAAATATGGTGATGCATATTTTGAGGTCTGAGACTTTATTAATAATGGATAAAAGGCCGAGCCCTACAATTTAACTTTAAAATTGCTTAAAAATAAAAAAATATATATATTTTAAGTGCCTCTCTTTGAACTTTTTTGCTAATTTTCGTCGGAACTATTAAAATCCCAGTTCAGATTTTTAGAAGAGTGCATTAATTACATTAATTTTTCACATATAAAATAATATTGGAAGTGATTGTTTTACAAAAATCTAAGAAAAATGCTATAATAATCCGCATTTAAAGCCAAATAAGTAAAAATATGCATTTAAAGCAAAATAATTAAAAATCACATGGATGGCAGGCAATACCGCTAAAATACCGTTATTGATTCAAAAACTTTTCAACTGACTATCGTTATCCCTTAAATACCATTACCGATATAATTGAAATACCGTTATACGTAAAATACAGTTACCGATATAACCAAAATACTAATAGCTAGTGTCCGACCGAACAGTTCGGCCAGAAAATACATTTGGTCTGTATTCGGTATTTTAAAGCATTAAGGACAAATTTGGCGGATGGAAAAATGTTTATTGGGCTGATTAGATGCTATTTTGAGTGTCAAATTTGAAGAAAAGTCTGTAGTTAAGCAATGAATTCACTGTTCGGTCTCAGAAAGTTCGACCAAATTGAAAATAAATTTTATACACAAAATCGAATTAAATCGGCTCAACAAACATGTTTCCAATACCAAAATATGTCATCATTGCCTCTAGATATCAAAAAACCGACAAAATATAGTTTTTTGGCCGAACTGTTCGGTCGGACACTACTAATAGCCCTAAAATACGTTACCGAAATAACTAAAATATCGTTATCGCTAAAATATCGTTGCCGAAATAATTGAAATTGCGTTATCCTTAAAATACCGTTACCGAAATAATCTGACAAGATGTGAAGAAAAATCGCTGTTAATAGATATATTTCCCCAAAGTTTGATCATAAACTAACCAGTCATTAGAACTCGGGCATAATGGGGCTAAAATATCGGTGTGCATTGACATTACCTGCACAAGTTAAATAACGTTACCCTTAAAATACCGTTACCGAAATAACTAAAAAAACCGTTATCCCTAAAATAACGTTACCGAAATAACTAAAATATCGCTACCGATAAAATACCATTGCCGTGATAAGTGAAATACCGTTACCGAAATAACTGAAATAGCGATACCCCTAAATACCGTTACCGAAATTAAATAAAATAGCGTTACCCTTACCGATACCCGCATCGAATCGGTTACCATCCATTAAAAATATGCATTTAAAGCATAATATGCATTTATCGCAAAATATGCACAAATATGCACTAACAAATCGATACCATTTTACCGCAAATTCATTGATCGGCAAAGATATTTCATTGTAACTGTTCTCAGACTTATGGAAAAAAACATGAATTTGCATGAAGTTCAGGTCCCTGGTAATAATATTTAAAAAAAAAATGTTAAAGTATTTTCATTTCGTGATGCATAATAAAATACTAAAATCGAAAATATAAAAAACTTTGGTAAAAAACGAAACCAAAAGTAATCTGCCCTCAATAATGCTTAATTAATTATTGTCTATATCAGTTTACTATTTATAAAGTGACAAAATTTAATTATAAAACAAAAATGAACTTAGTAAAATTTAATGATTTCACTTACCGATAATGATGATAAGACTTCAATTTTATTGCTAACAAAAAATGATTTCCAGCGTAATAGTAGTATAAATAACACAAATCTGTAAAAGTTTATAAAACAATTCGTTAATATTTAAAATAATTTTAGTAAAAATCACATTAAAATGGAATAAATTCAAGGAAAAAAGCTAAAGAGGAAAATCAAATAATACTAAGGAATAGCAAAGCAGAATAAGGAAATGAGTAAAAGTTTTATAATCAATATAAATATAAAATTATAATGCTTGCCTCAAATTGTATATTGCTTTTGGTAAATTTCATTCAGTGTATTTTCGCAATAAAACACTATCAACGTTATTCATTTTTCATTTTTAAGATAAACTTAATTTTTTGGTGCTTTGTTCATTAAAAACCACATAACGCCCAACAAACAACTAGGTGGACTATTATTTTCGGAACCCTGTTGTACCATTTTACGAGCTTCCTCTAAAGAACACTCAATAACATCAATGAGTTCATCATCAACGCCACCACCACTTGAACATTTATCGGTGTCCGTGACTTCACAATAGTACATTTTTTGTTTAGAACCTTGAGAGCCAACACCGGATCTGAAAAGGAAATGAATTTGTTATTTAGATTAGTAGTAAGATTATAAAAATCGATATCATTGCACCATTTCCAGTTTATAAAGAAATTTTCAAATTTTAAAAAAATATTTTTTTTTGCTATAAATAACTTTTTAAATAATAATGGAATTTTTAATATTATTTATTATTATAGAAAAATTCTAGTATTTTAAAGAATTTTTCCGTAAGAAAACTTTTTAGATATTAAAGACTTTCTCCAATTGAAAATTTGTCAGATTATAAAATATTATTCTTAGAGAAAAATAATTCTGGTGCATTTTTTTTTTTTATTAAAAATTTTTAAATTCTAGGATATTTTTCCTTAACAAAAAAGTTCAAGTTCTGAGCAATTTGTCCAGTAGAAAATACGCTAATAGGGATTTCAGACTGCGAAATTAATCTAATCGATTAATGTTAATTCACCTTTTTAATATTCCTCGTTTACATATGTATTTTTTGATTAACAGCTCAAAGATTAACTTTGTCAGTTTAAAATACCAACGTGGCGCCAATAGTTATTTGGCATAAGGGAAACAAAGAAAATGCCGGCGTTAACAAAAATGTTTGTCGACAGCGCCAACATTTTTTTGCGGCAGCCTCTTAACGTTAATGTTTACCGAACTTTGTATGTGTGTTATATAAAAACACAGAGTTGCACACAATTAGTAGTATAATACAGTCGTTTTGAAATAGTACGCAGATAAAAAGGTAGATTAACTGTTAATCAAAAAGATTAAAATATGGTCTAATCTCCTTGTTTAGTGCTTGATTAAGCAGTTAATCACATTTTAGGAGATTAACTTGTCTATGTGAATTCCCTATAAGTTGCACTTTATCGAGCGTTTCTAAAGAAAACGTATATGATACCCTTTATAATTAAAAAATAAATTTGTTTCTATTTTCGGTTTAGGGGCCGGAGCCCAGGCCTTAAAAACTGGTACACCTAATAACATAATGAAAAGAATTTTCCCTGTGATTTTAAAA
Source organism: Delia radicum (assembly GCA_021234595.1). Taxonomy (NCBI): domain Eukaryota; kingdom Metazoa; phylum Arthropoda; class Insecta; order Diptera; family Anthomyiidae; genus Delia; species Delia radicum. Next base: position 277,406,895 of record CM037851.1, on the reverse strand, counting down.
ATGCATTATGTTTTATTAGCCATGATATGTGCCTCCTGGATCCATTTAAGACCTAGGGGCTTATAATAAATAACTAGTTCAAAAATAGTTCATAAAATAGAGGAAACCGAAACAATTGAAATTTTACCGTTAACCTTAAAAAAGTAAGGCGCAGCCACTAAAAATGACAAAGAAGTTAAAAACTTGATTGAGTGCCTCAAATATGGCCGTAAATGCGACGCGAGTAGCAGCTTCGGCATAAATCAAAATGAATTTTCTCTACAAAAGGGTGCCTTTTAAGAGGAGTAAGAGTTTTACAAAGTTTAAGATCGAAAGTGCTTAAGGAGTTACACACCGGTCAGTTTGGAATGGCTAAAATGCAATCTTTGGACCGAGCCTATTGCTGGTGGAAAAATCTTGATCAAGATATAGAAAAAATTGAAGACCGCGCTTGCCTAAGTTCAAGACCGGACCTTTCCTGTGTAAATACTTGTTTGTGTTGGTGGATGCGTATAGCAAGTGGCCGGAGGTTCGAATGGTATCCGATATCACAATCGAAACTACGATAAAATAGGTAGAATCATTTGCGCCACTTTTGGTATAACAAACGTACTGGTGCGCGACCACGGTACTCACTTCAAATCTGCAGACTTTAAAAAGTTTTTAGATCGTAATGGCATAATACACAAACTTGGTGCACCCTATCAGCCAGCCACCAATGGGCAGGCTGAACGTTTTATACAAACTTTTAAGAATAAACTAAAAGCCGTAAGCTGTCAACCCAATGAAATACAGAAAAATTTAGATCACGTCATGTAGCATACCGTCCATGTTAATTTTCAACAGACAAATTCAATCCAGACTTGAACTAATTTTGTCCAGCAACAATATTCGTGATCCAGAGCGGCGATTATCTTCCGAAAAGGAGATAAGGTGGCAGTCCGAGAATATAGAGTAGAAGCATATTTTTTGCTATTCTATTTCCATCTTGTTATTTCTCTATCTTAAACAATTCATTTTTGTGAATGAAAAATCCTTCATCTCTTCATATAATAATACAACAATTTTTTTTTCGAATAAACTCCTATTTCACTATATCTTTTCTTACTAAATTATGCATGCAGATAACGAATCTGGCCAAATTTCTTAAATCGTGAAGGTCGTTTTTAAAATAGCGCGAATTATAGTTTTTAACGACGATTATTTTTTATTACTGGCCTAATATCCGGGAATCCGGTAGAAAATTATTTTCTGTGTTTATAAATATAAAAAGAACATAAGATTACCTTACATTTGAAGGACATTCATGGAAAATCGGAAATTTTCCAATTTTAGTAATGGTTTTAAAACTTTAATATTTTCTTACGTATCTGATGGTTGCGGTTATTAAAATTTAATCCATTATTTATCTAATGCTCTCTCCAATTTTGCTGCAGAAAATAATAAAGTTATTGAACTGAAGTTCTCAGAAAAAGGACATACATAAATGGAGTGAGACAGTGCTCACGCAAAAATAGATTAAATTGAAAAATCAAAAAATATAATTATAAAACGATTATGTTAGAGTTACTCAAGAAGGCAGATATACTGGTAAAATCAATAATAACTTCGATGCAGTATATTTAAATTATGATTTTTTTCATAATTACAATGTTTCATTCATTAGACCACCAGGTCGAGTAAAGAACGATCCTGCGGTATGTCATTTTATATCTTCCAGATGGCAGCGTCAAATATAAAGTAAATTTTGATATTGAACACATTGATCTGCCTCTTCGTTTTAAACCATATAAATTTCACAATGAACCAAACCCCTTATACAAGGTGGCGCAAAAATAACCTTCCGATGTTTTTTGGCTGTAATTAAAAAAAAAAAATTAAAAACTTTGATTCTTCTTGTGGATTATTTTTATTTGGTATTTTAATTTTTTTTACATCAAATCGAGAATATGATGTCATGTAAATGGCCGCCGCCACAGTTGATTGTCATTTGAGCCCTTTTTATGGCATTTTCCATCACTTTGGCCAAAACTTCCGGCGATAGGTCCTCACATTCTTGACGGATATTGTCTTTAAGAGCTGCAAGAGTCTGAGGCTTGTTGACATCAACCCGCGACTTCAAAAAGCCCCACAAAAAGAAGTCTGGCGCGGTCAAATCAGGCGATCTTGTTGGCCAGTGCAAATCGCCAAAACGGGAGATTAGGCGCCCGGGAAATGCATCCTTCAGCATATCGGTTGTGGCACGTGCAGTGTGTGCCGTTGCACCGTCCTGTTGGAACCACATGTTTTCCAATCCCAATTCATCAAGTTGCGGCAAAAAGAACTCGTTGATCATTGCTCTGTAGCGCTCACCATTCACAGTAACCGTGTGGCCCGCGACGTCTTCGAAGAAAAAAGGTCCGATGACTCCTCCAGCGAAAACAGCACACCATACAGTGACTTTGAGCGGGTGTAATGGCTCTTCGTGGGTTACACGCGGATTTTCAGTGCCCCAGAAGCGTAAATTTTGCTTATTTACGTACCCGCTAAGATGGAAATGGGCCTCATCACTCATGATTATTTTTAATGAAAAATCATCTTCCTCTTGGTGGTGATTAAGGATGGCTTGAGCGTATGTTACACGCGATTGGCGGTCAGCAGCTAACATCTGATGCACCGTCTGGACTTTGTACGGAAACATCTTCAAATCTTGTACCAAAATTCGATGTAAAGACCGTCGACTGATACCCATTTGCGTGGCACGTCGTCTGGTCGATGTCGACGGCGCTTCCATGACATCCTCGGCTACAGCAGCAATATTCTCTGCAGAACGGCTACTCCGGGGTCTGCCACGCCTGGCAGCATCTCGTGTTGTGCCAGTCTCTTCGAGGCGAGCGGCTAAACGTCGCAGTGTTTCACCAGTAGGCGTTGGACGGCCAGGAAATCTGCGACGAAATTCACGTTGTGCCAAAGTCACCGACCGATTATTGGTCAAATAAATAGTCACCAATATTCCGCGTTCTGGAGCAGTGTAGCATAACATTGTTTATTAACGTCTATTTCGCATGTGTTTACTACACAAATGTCAAAACAGAACTGACATTAGGGGCCAATCGCAAAATTTATAGCATTTTCTGATAGGAGGATTACTTTTGCGCCACCTTGTATTCGGGCCCACTTCTAATACAATAAAAAATAAATGATGATTTTTTCTACGATAATCTATCAAAGACAAACTCCAAAAAAAAGCTTAAAAAAGTTAAAGCACAATGTAATTTTTTATCATTTCTAAGTTATTTTGTTTTTAAATACTATTTATTATTATTTTTACACCTGATGTATTATAGCTGTTAACTTCAATAAAAAATTTAAAAAAATTTACGGAATTTAAAAATAATTCATTATATTGTTTTTTTTTTTTTTATTACTTTACAAAACCCTCTATCTAATGAACATTTTTTACACATACATTTTTTTCTAATGCAAAATCTAATACAAATTTGCCAATAATGCAAAATTTTAAAAATAAATTATTATTAAAAAATATTGTAGATTAAAAAATATTGTAGAATATAAAACAAGAATGGAGCAAAATTGATTATTAATAGGTTTTTTGTTAAAGTTCTGCCTATTATATAGGCTCTAGCTTTTCTAAAACGTCGGGTTCTGATGAGATCTTTAGCCAGATCGAAATACTAGTATCAACCTAGCTAATATGTTTGATTTGCTTTATTTTTGTAAATATACGGAGGTTGAAAGCTCGTTATAAATTGAAAATAACATAAAAATAATCTCGATGTATATAAAAACAAAAAACTAATATAACTGTATAAAACACTTTTGATTAGCGAAATAAACAGATTTTATGTTCTCCTGTAAAGTTCTGTTTTTTAAGATAGAGGATATTGAACATAAGCCCTCGATATTTCATCTTCCAAGTCGGTTAGAAAAATAATTTTGATTGGATCTTTTATACTAGGAAGTATATAAACAAACTGGTTAGAATAAATATGTGGGATGAAGCAAACCAAAAAAATGGATGCTTTCAATGTGAGTCTGTACAAAACATAAGCACCAAAATGAAAAATGTTTAGAAATTTGATGAGAATATGAATTTTACAATAAATTTTAATTATTTTTGGTAAAATACTTATTTTTAATTTATTTTCAATCATTTTCTATTAGACATTTGTAATTTTAAAGTATATGAAGTTTAAAAATTCACTAAATCGGAATTCGAAAGATTTTGTACTCAGGCCGATAACTGCTTCTAACTTTTTGACTTTGAATTCATAATTTTTTTTAACCGGGAGTCATAATAATATAAAATAGACATAATAAAATGCATTTAATAGTTAATAGTTTCGAAATGTGTCCAAATATTGCTTCCGAACAGTCGGCCATAGAATGTTTGAAATTTAGAAATTTATTATCTGTTTATTAATATATGTCGATAAATATATAAATGATATATTCCAAATGTCCACGCGTATCATTGGGCCATTTTTCTTTGAAAATTAAGCAGGAAATGCCCTTACTATCAACGTTTTACAATAGCGTGACATGTTGATCATCAACAATAGACCAAAGAAAAGTTGCAAACATGTCACGACATCGTAATCCGTTGACGGTACGGTACGCACATTTCCTGTTGAATTTCAAAGAAACATGGTCCAATGGCAGCACCAGACCAAAATGCGCACCCAACAGCAACACGAGTATCGACATGTATAAGCGTGCACTCGGGGGGCAATTAGAAGATATAATTTATCATTCATAAATGGTAGACCCTCTACGACACATATTAATAAACAGATAATAAATTTATATTCAAAATGTGTGTTTAATTTGCATTTGAAAAAGAAACTCGAACTTGAAACACCCTGTACTATGATATGAATGGCTAATAATGCGATCTGCTTTTTGTGATTATTTAAACAAAACACATTTTTCACTTGCGAACACACATTTTAAAATATTTTCTGGCAAACTTTTTCACGTTTCATAAAAATTTCCAAAATTTTTAAGTTTTTGTGGTGCTTGTAAAAAAAGAGAATATTAGATACAAGTTTATCTTGGTGCTTAACCAATAATGTTAATAATGTCAATTTGGCAATTTTGAAAACTCCGCGAAGTGAAATATAGAATATTTTTCAAACTATCCACAGATAAATATATTCTGTCTGAAGAAAGGCTATCAACGCCGACTTTCCGAACGCTGTTATTTAAGATAATTCGGTTTTTTTATTAAGTGATACTAAAAAATAACAGATATTTTAGTACTACGACTCTTAATAAAACAAATTTTAGATGTCCATCTCAAAAATGGAGAAATATTACGAAAACTAAGTTCAAAGTCATACAAATTACAATCGAGTGAATTCTAAATAGCCATTAACTTTATTATTACAAAAATTAAAAATTATTATTTTAACAAAGGTATTAAAAAAATGGTCATTAATTTAAATTTTCATAACATTGCTAGCCATTTCTAATGTTGTTGCTTTTGTTTTGCACTGCCTCATATTGAGATCTTCCATATTTATGTCTGGCATTTCCCACATATTGATTTTAATCGTTTTGTTATGTACTTCATATATACTCTATCCAATCAAAATCTAACCGACCCGGAAGTAGTGCTATATAAACCGACTTTCGACTAACCGACTTTTTGGAAGTCTACTTTTTTCTGGTGAAAAAGCCGACTTTCTTTTAAAGAAAACAAACAAGAATGGAGCAAAATTGATTATTAATAGGTTTTTTGTTAAAGTTCTGCCTATTATATAGGCTCTAGCTTTTCTAAAACTTCGGGTTCTGATGAGATCTTTAGCCAGATCGAAATACTAGTATCAACCTAGCTAATATGTTTGATTTGCTTTATTTTTGTAAATATACGGAGGTTGAAAGCTCGTTATAAATTGAAAATAACATAAAAATAATCTCGATGTATATAAAAACAAAAACCTAATATAACTGTAAAAAATATTACTTGAGCCAGAGTACACACTAAAAATTTTTATATAAATAGAACATTTTTGGTCTTCAAAGTTTAGTAACGTCATGATGCTTGTTAGGAAAAGACCTAACCACGTGGTTGATTACTAAGAAGACAAGAATGGAGCAAAATTGATTATTAATAGGTTTTTTGTTAAAGTTCTGCCTATTATATAGGCTCTAGCTTTTCTAAAACTTCGGGTTCTGATGAGATCTTTAGCCAGATCGAAATACTAGTATCAACCTAGCTAATATGTTTGATTTGCTTTATTTTTGTAAATATACGGAGGTTGAAAGCTCGTTATAAATTGAAAATAACATAAAAATAATCTCGATGTATATAAAAACAAAAACCTAATATAACTGTAAAAAATATTACTTGAGCCAGAGTACACACTAAAAATTTTTTATATAAATAGAACATTTTGGTCTTCAAAGTTTAGTAACGTCATGATGCTTGTTAGGAAAAGACCTAACCACGTGGTTGATTACTAAGAAGACAAGAATGGAGCAAAATTGATTATTAATAGGTTTTTTGTTAAAGTTCTGCCTATTATATAGGCTCTAGCTTTTCTAAAACTTCGGGTTCTGATGAGATCTTTAGCCAGATCGAAATACTAGTATCAACCTAGCTAATATGTTTGATTTGCTTTATTTTTGTAAATATACGGAGGTTGAAAGCTCGTTATAAATTGAAAATAACATAAAAATAATTTCGATGTATATAAAAACAAAAACCTAATATAACTGTAAAAAATATTACTTGAGCCAGAGTACACACTAAAAATTTTTTATATAAATAGAACATTTTTGGTCTTCAAAGTTTAGTAACGTCATGATGCTTGTTAGGAAAAGACCTAACCACGTGGTTGATTACTAAGAAGACAAGAATGGAGCAAAATTGATTATTAATAGGTTTTTTGTTAAAGTTCTGCCTATTATATAGGCTCTAGCTTTTCTAAAACTTCGGGTTCTGATGAGATCTTTAGCCAGATCGAAATACTAGTATCAACCTAGCTAATATGTTTGATTTGCTTTATTTTTGTAAATATACGGAGGTTGAAAGCTCGTTATAAATTGAAAATAACATAAAAATAATCTCGATGTATATAAAAACAAAAACCTAATATAACTGTAAAAAATATTACTTGAGCCAGAGTACACACTAAAAATTTTTTATATAAATAGAACATTTTTGGTCTTCAAAGTTTAGTAACGTCATGATGCTTGTTAGGAAAAGACCTAACCACGTGGTTGATTACTAAGAAGACAAGAATGGAGCAAAATTGATTATTAATAGGTTTTTTGTTAAAGTTCTGCCTATTATATAGGCTCTAGCTTTTCTAAAACTTCGGGTTCTGATGAGATCTTTAGCCAGATCGAAATACTAGTATCAACCTAGCTAATATGTTTGATTTGCTTTATTTTTGTAAATATACGGAGGTTGAAAGCTCGTTATAAATTGAAAATAACATAAAAATAATCTCGATGTATATAAAAACAAAAACCTAATATAACTGTAAAAAACAAATTTTTATATTTGTCATATATTTATGGCTTAAAAAGAGTTTTAGTCGATAACATAATTGAAGGCCTTATTGTAAAAACATGATAAACCACATTTATTGTTTTATGGATTTTTAAAGTTTTCTAGACATTCATTGATTGGTATTTAACAGAAGTCTTCATAAACACTTATCACAAGTGCCTAGAGTATAAACATCCTGAAAATTCATATGTTTTACACTTTTTCAACTATTAAAAGGCAAAAACAAACTAAAAATAAAATGTGACTTTTCAAGTTTTTACAATAAACACTTCAATTGTTAAATATGACATAAAACCCAAAAGTGAGCAAAAATCGCAAAATAAGGTCAAATATTACAAAAAGTTCCGATTTAAAAGGAGAAGTAAGGGGTTTTAAAAATAAATTGTGGAAGCACCCATTTTATTACACGGTGAGCATCAGTACACTGAAGTAGAAGACCTCAAGTATAAAAATCCATTCGGAGCTTCAAATTTCGTTAACTATTTTTTTTTTTTAGGCTTTGCAACACTCAGGAAATTATTCCTATTTATTAATGTGTTGCTTTCTTTGGAAATGGTATAGTGGAGAGATAAAAGGTGGGGAAAGATGAAGGGCTTCATGTCTACACTGTTGAGCGAGATGATAAGTCTTAGAATAGTAGTTGCTCGCCACCTGATGGAGGGTTGGCGAACTTATTGAAGCTTTTTTGGTTCATAGCACTTATTCATTATTTTACTTCGTTGGGGTTTAGTGCTATGGGAACACCAAAGGCGGGCGCTGCGACACATATTAGGGATAGAAAACTCATACTTATTATGTTTCTAAATTGATATTGCCGTCAACGGGAATAGAACCCGGAACCATCTAAGTAACAGGCCAAAGCGCTAACCATTACACCACAGCGCCACTAATAATTCACATTCACACATTCACTTATGAATGTGAATTATGTTTAAAATGTAAAACTAAAAGAATATTATCTGTGGAACTGGTTAAATCGGAATTTATTCTGATATCGTATAAATAACCACATCAGTAAAAAAAATGTTCACATAATACAGTATTGGACCTCCAAATAGTGAATAGTTCTTCTTACAAATATTCTTGGAAAACTTGGACCTAGTTCGCTATGTTATTTAAACTCCCAGAGAACAGTCTTGGTTGTAGCAACCGTATTTGTTGCCAATCGAATGCTTCGGTTGTTGTGACCTAATTTTTCGGTTGTGATAACAATCATTCGATTGAAGCAACAGAAATTATGTCACGACAATCAAATTTCAATTGCCTCAACAGAAATTGGGTGATAGCTGCCAACAAAGTCGAAAGCCACAACCGAACCATTTGATTGGCTAGCCATTATTATACTATGTAGAAAACTGCAAATGTTGTTGAAAAATAAATAAACTTCACTTGAAAAAAGGACGACTTACATTTCAGTAAATTTAACTAACATTGTCATTTGTTTTTTACTGTTCAAAAAATTAAACACATGTGTAGCAAAAATGAACTACAAATGTAGTAAAAAATAAACAAACATTTATTTGTTTTATTTTTTACACAAAAAGGAACTACTTACTGTATAACATGAATGTAAAATCATAATACAGTAATTTTATGTGGTTTGTTTTTGTTTAATGAACTACAATTGTAGTCTAAAATTAAATTTCTATGGGAACACTGAAGGCGGTCGATGCGACTCATACATATTATTTTCTAAATTATTGTTGTCGACACTGGGAATCGACCCCGGGACCATCTCTGTAACAATCCAATGAGCTAAACATTACACCATAACGCTCACATTTGGACAGATATAAATGATTTTCTTTTTTGGGAATGACTTTTGGGGTTTTTGGAAAAAGCTATTTTTAATAGTGAAATGTGAAAGAATGCCAAAAGCATTTTTTTCAACTTTGTCTTAAAAATTGGGAAAGTTTTAGAAATTTTTTTAGAGATTATTTTAACGTTAATAAAATTCGAGTTCGTTATCATTACAAATACAGCATAAGTTCTACGTTAAGATGACAATTAATTGATCCTAAAACAATCTAAAAACACATTTTTTGCTAATTAAAAATTCGATTAGTCGACTTTTGAAAAGTCGACTTTAAGAATTTTTACAAAAGTCGTTTTGTTTTGTTGCTTTGTTTTGAGTGACACTGTATATGGTACTACGCGCACCGATTTATGGTGTTGGGTGGCCTTGACCGCCTTAACCCAAGATAGAAAAAAAAAATATATTTTAATTCCAGAGGAGGTAATTTGTTTTTTTGAGGAACGCCCGACAAAATGCACATTTTTTGAATAATATTCCGACTTTGAGAGAACTTTTTAAAAAATAAATTTTCGAATGCTCAAGCAATTGTCTTAGAGAATTTATACGGAAAAAATTCTCATGATCAAAGGCAATTAACTTCGAAAAAAGACGTTTTTCTTTAGAATTGATTCTAAATCGTTTTCTATTGAAAACTTATCAAAATTTAAACTGGAGACAGTGTTTAATAGAATAACAAATGAGTTTTTCTAATACTTTACCTATAAGTCATGACTTCCTCTACTCGTTCAACGGAAACGTCGTAACCACACTCTTCTAATATTTCTTCACGTGCAATTTCACTCCAACTTTTCTCTTATCCACAATGCCAGCACATAACTCCATGGTAACACCCAACGAAGGTGGATATTTAGTTAAATCAACATTTGTTATATCACCACCATCTGTCGTCACTATACCATGAAAGACGGCAGGACGAAATTGTTTAACAAAAATCAATTTTTGTCTAGATGTATTGAAGATAATAATCGACACACTATCGTGTACCTTCATTAGATCCCAATTTTTCTCTTTGCCATTTTGTACATAATAAAAACGGAATGGTTTTACATAGGGTGAATCTTGTGGCAGTGGCCCAATCCAAACTTTAGATATTTTTTCCATATTTTGCCAAAATTTACTTATTGTTTTTAAATGTTGTCGTAGATTACCAATTGTAAGTAAAATAAAAAAAAGGTAATTTTATAGTTAGCACAAATGTTTTTTTTTTCTCGTAATTTATCCAACGAGCTTTTATCACTATTATGATTTATCAATATTTTTTTATGATTTATCACTATTTATCACAATTTTCTTTTTTATTTTAAGCAGAAAAATAATTTTGCACAGAACGTAAAAAATTAATGACCGCACGTCAAAAAAAAATTATATAAATTTGGTGTTGCCACAGTATTGTATATTTATAGTACAAAAAAAATCCATTTTATTTAACAGCTGTTGTCGTGGAATGGGAAATTCTGATAAGAAAACTAATTTAGATAACAGTAGATAAAAAAATAACAGCTATGCTCATGGTTGGCAAGCGCAACGATACGGCTATCGTAATGCTATTTCGTTTCTTGGAACAAAAATCATTTTGTGTCGAATTTCGGCCGAAATGACCCATTTGTGGAGAAAGTGTATTTATATTAAAAGATCACAAAATGTGTTAAAAAACTTATTTTTTTATGTAAAGGCGGGTTTTCAATTCAAATTTTATTAAAAATATAAATATTGTTTTGTATTTCAACAAACTCGTTTTGTTGATATGACTATTTATTTGAAAATATTTAACAATCAAGTTTAGAGTTGGGCATCATAGTTCATTTCGTTCACTTGCAATTATTGAACTAGTTCAGTCTTTTAGCTCATATGTTTGTTCGACAATTTTTTTTCAATTATTCATATTGTTATATTGGTCAATTGTTTGTTTAACAAATCTGCACAGTATAAGCGAAAATCCCAAATGAACGGTAAAAATTAAACTAGTTCGCTTTTAAACGTTCTGTTGAGATTTTCTGTCATATTATGCAGAATTACTAAACAAACCATTGACCAACAATACAACAATATAAATAATCGAAACAAAATTACCGAACAAACTTATGAGCTAAAAGAACTAACTAGTTCAATAAATGCAAAGCAGCGAAATAAACTATGAACTAGAATGACCAACCGTTAACAATATCGTTTGTTAAAATTTGAATTATTGTAAAAAATATAAAAATCAAGCTACAAACACGGTGTTTATATTTGCAAGATCTAATATAGGAGCAATTTCAAGAAAAAGTTTGTTTGTATAAACACTGAAAAAAGCACTAGAGAATTAAGTACACTCAGGAACTTAACGCAGAAATTACTAAAAATGAGAACTAAAACTACTTCAAATGTAGTCAAAAAGACGATGACTGCATTTGTCATAAAAATTACGAACCATGTAGTCATTCTTAACTATTGCTAAAACAACTACAATAAAAGTAAAAACTACTAACGATGCGGTAGTGACGAAGCGGTCAAAAACAACTAACCTTAAATGAATGCATAAACCATAAAAACGAAAAACAAAACAAAAAAGTAATGAACATAACTACATAAGTTGTAAAAACTGCTCTTTTTAACAGTTATTTTTTTGATATTTTAAAAATATTTTTAATAAAAAATACTTTTTTTCTTTTACTTACAATCTACAACAAAAATTTGTAATTCCTATGTCCTATTTTAAATGCAAAGTCAAAATTCCAATCGGTATTCCAGTTATGACGTTTTTATGCATTCGAGATGCAATGAAATTTCCTAATTATTATTTGCAAACTATGAACATATTAATTATAACAAATATAAACTAAATGGGAATTTATAAAAGCTCAACATTATCTTCTGTTTTTAAATAACTAACAAAAATTAACTGTTTACTGCAAAATTACTGTTTTTGTAGTTGTTTATTAAAATAATGACATTACTACTCAAAGCAACTGTAATGTTTTTTACACAAAATAAATAATTTTTTGTTAGAAAAGTTGCAATTTTATAACACTTCTTGTCTATGGACAGTAAAACTTGTGCCAAAACTCGTAAAACATGAATAGTGTGTAATAATTGTCAAACGAACGACACAGTTCACAACACGCAGATCAGTCACAAGTCAAAGCAAAAAACAACGATTGAACGATTTGAACGAACTAATTCACTGACAAGAATTGAACGATAATGCCCGAGTCACCAAAATGAACGATTAATCCCAACTATATAAAAGATTAAAGGACAAACCCAAAATATTTCGCAAAAATATTGCTAGTGTATGGGTACCTTAATGGGTACTTCAACGTTCTCACACAGCATTACAGAAAAAAGTTATTAAAAATAAAACGTTTTTTAAAAACAATTTTTGCATCTGTCACTTGTGTCGGATCTGTTTAGTCTGTGATTCGTGGGTACATTTTGATTTGTCGGCTAGTCACTCAGTTAATTTAATCTGGCATCTCTTTAAAAAAAAAGCAAGTACAACTCTAATTGGACAAGTGTCAACTGTCAGGTCCACATTGACATCTCTCGAGGCGAACGAAGACGGTAGTGTAAAAAATCGCAAAATTATAAAATTTTCGTTTAATAGCAAGGAAGAATTATACAATTTCATTTTAGATTAATTAATTGTAATTAAAAAAACTCGGTAGTTTTTTTGATTGCAGTTTCCACATATTTTCCCACACAACTCGAACGAAGCATTTGGGCAACAAAATGATGAAGCCAATGAAAATGATTTTTATGAGCGTAACTCGTCGTGGCTTGTCGACCACAGCCACCAGAGCTATGGCTGCACAACAAATGACCGTAAGAGATGCCCTTAACAGTGCCCTGGACGAAGAGATGGCACGTGACGAGCGTGTCTTCGTTTTAGGTGAAGAAGTTGCCCAATATGATGGCGCCTACAAGGTGAGTTGAATGAAATGAAAAACGATTACGTAAACTTTCGGTTAGGAATTTGTATGAAATCTGACAGTCAAACAAACATATGTACTACGCGTATATAAGAAGCATTCATATGGTTTGATGGCCTGTTTTTTTTTCATAAAATCGGATCGACTATCAAGAACAAGAAAATAGTGATGAGGTAATGGATGAGGGGTAAAATGGGCTTATAAAGAGAAGAGCGGGTTTTTTTTTCCCGAAAGTAGCAAATTTGTTTTACAATCAGTGATTAGAAAATATCATAAAAAACAGTTGGTTAACGTGTTGAGAGAGTGTTTGGTAATTTTCTATGAATATATTAGTTTTAAGGTCATTAGAACGGCAAACAAATGTCGCATGCACAAAATAGTTTTTTTTACGTCACTGATAACAATTTAATTTGTTTACCTTATAGTGCGAAATGATTTACATTAATTGCTTTTTATTACTTGTGCTTTAAGGTATCCCGTGGTTTGTGGAAAAAATATGGTGACAAACGTGTAATTGATACCCCTATTACCGAAATGGGTTTTGCCGGTATTGCCACTGGTGCTGCGATGGCTGGTTTACGTCCCGTTTGCGAATTTATGACTTGGAATTTTTCTATGCAGGCCATTGATCATGTAAGTTGTAGTTTTTATATTTTTTTTATTCATAACTCTAGACTATTGTTTTATTATTTATCCAACCACATTTAGATCTACTAACATATCTCAAAATAACTAAAGTTTAGGGCTAAACCATAGTTATGAATGTCAAATTTACGGAAATATCTGTGGTTAAAGTTAAGCTCTAAATATTTCATTATTCTTATGTTATTTATTCCAACTTTTGACCTTTGCTTTTAGTTCTAGCATTGATTGTGTTTCTTCTCTAATCTCATTTTATACCATGACCGTTATTTAATTTAGTCGATCTTTGCAGTAATGTCTACTCTTTCTAAAACATAAAAGCGCTTAACATGTTTCTAGATAGTAATATTATGTCGTACTATTTTGGGGCTAAAAAAATATAGTGAAATTTCATACGCCCAAAAAAAAATTACATTGTTTGTTAGAGCGCACGTGTTGTCAAAGATTATGAAAATATTAATCTTTTTTGTTTTGCCTGGCTCTGTTTTTTCTTATCAGTGTTGCAAAGATTTTTCCCTAGGAAGCTTTTTGTCGTTGATGGGGTAACAATTTGTTAGTTGGTAAAAATTGATTAAAGGGATAACTTTGCCATTATAATGATATTATTGAGGCTCTAGCTTTTCTAAAACTTTGGGTTCTGATGAGATCTTTAGCCAGATCGAAATACTAGTATCAACCTAGCTAATAAGTTTGATTTGATTTATTTTTGTAAATACAAGGAGGTTAGAAGCTCGTTATAAATTAAATAAAAATAGCATACAAATAATCTCAATGTATATAAAAACAAAAGACTAGTAGAATGATTTTTTTTAACAGTTTTTCACATACATTTTAACTTTTTTAGCATGTTAAACTCCAACGAATTTAGTATATTTAAAATCAAAACTTAAAAAGTTTATCAGATTTATTATAGAAAAAATAGAATAATAGCTTCTGTTTATTTCCATACAACTTGTCTTTAAAAGCGTAGAGCGAAGCCGTTATGAAATAGAATCTGTTTTATTTCACGTTTGTTCTCATCTCTCATTTTATGTTACTCATTCTCTGAACAGTGTTGCCGCATTTTATTTTGTAAACAAACAACATATGATGAGTGAAGATAACAAAGATGTTCTTAGTGTACTAGCAAATATACAATGTAATATAAACTTTCATAGTTTTGTCAAATATTTTTTATAGTTTTTCATTTCAACTTTTTTATCATGTTGGTGAATTTTCAGATTTTTACTTAACAGTTAGAGAAATCCAGTTAAACTCCTTTCGTATATCAAAACCCCGTCTTCGCTGAGATAAGTTTTTCTGTGTAGCTAGGATGTCCTTTAAAATAACGATTTGTAGATTTTCGTTCATTACACCCACTCAGTTTTATTAGAAATGGTTTCAAATGGAAGAAATCTTTTTTTTTTTGGAAAACGTTAACCCGTGCCGCAAGACGTCCGTGTCAGAGCTTTAACTCATTATTGACACAGTGCCCCTTTTTCGACCTTACTGGAAAGAGATAATTAAGTGGTTAAAAACATTCTGACTACAATTGCGAATAAAAAAAATAATTGTTATCCAGAGTTGCCAAATAGTTTTTTAAAATAAATGACTTTTGATGGGACCTTTTCACAAAATATTAAAAAGCCTAATATAAAGAAAATATATATTTAGATAGACCAGGTAGTTTTATTTCAAATACCGTTTAAAAATTCAAAAAATAGGGGGGAAATGACTGAGTAACAAATGATTAAATGTGCCATTTGCAAAAAAATCACATTTGAGGGTATATTGCACTATACACTTTAGGTCACTTGAAAAGTGATTTCAGTTATGTATTAAAAAAATCGTGTTATTGATAAAAATCTAATGAGATAAATTGATTGAATTATCTATTAACCCTAGAAAGTTAATTTAACCCTAGAAAGTCAATTTATTTTTGACCTACAGTGGGGAGCACTTATGAGAACATGTAAGTACTTTTTACACCTAAATATTCAGGTCGAAAAATGTTTGACACTAGAACTAAATTATACTTTTCTAAAGGTACAAGGTACGCTAAATCCAAATCTGACCTTAGATTCATTCTCCGACATCAGGCGTTCGAGCTATATTAACGAGAAAAGTGTATTTTTTGATCAAAATGCTCCGATTTTTCACGTTCCTGGAAATGTATTTTTCATAATACTTGTAACGGCAACTGAACACACTACTCTTACCATTTTTTTTCAGTTTTTAAATTTTTAATATAACTTATTTCCTTACGACATTATTGTAAATTGAAATTGAGGTCGTAGCAGCAATTTTAAAGTCCCGCAATGCAAAATTTTAAAAAAATCAAATTTATTATCAAGTTCAACCGACGATAATGTCGTAAGGAAATAAGTTACAAGTACATATTATGAAAAATACATTTCCAGGAACGTGAAAAATCGGAGCATTTTGATCAAAAAATACACTTTTCTCGTTAATATAGCTCGAACGCCTGATGTCGGAGAGTGAATCTAAGGCCAGATTTGGACTCAGCGTACCTTGAACCTTTAGAAAAGTATAATTTAGTTCTAGTGTCAAACATTTTTCGACCTGAATCTTTAGGTGTAAAAAGTACTTACATGTACTCACAAGTGCTCCCCACTGTATATGTTTTTTATTTTTCAATTTTTCTGCGAAACCCTTGGAGATAAATTAATTTTTATTTCGAAATATGTATGTATAATGAAAGTTCATAATTTTGACATACAAATTTAAACAAAAAAGTATATTTTTTTTAGTTAAAAAAAAATGCTATATGTCGAAAAGACCTACATTAAATTTTGTGTAACAAAATAGAGAGTACTTTTTTAGTGTTTTTATGTTTAAAGAAACAAAACTATATGGAAAAACTAACACAAAATTGAGGTTTTGTGCTTCTTGTGCAAAATGTGTCAAAATTTTATGTTTTATTCTTTCGAGCAATAATTTTAAGGGTATATTTACATGTTTTTCGATTGTATCTGTAGCATACATAGTACAACACATGAGTTTTGGACTCAATTCTGGGAATTGCACATGAAAGTAGCCCCAAAAATATGAACTTCTGCATCATTCGTTTTGTCAAGTTGGCTACAGAATTTTTATTTTCATGCAAAATAAAGTTTATAACGAAAAAAACAGCATATTTATGGATTTGTAATCCAGTTATTGAGCAAAAAAGTTAAAAAGAATGGGGGAAAATGGGCATTTTTGCGATTTTTAAGGCACGGGATGCACTTTTTTCTGGTAGGATTGTTCCGTATTTTGTTTCTCCTATTCAATATCTACAACTTTGCTCCAGACACAAAAGAGATATTCCTTACGGTATACCGAGATTTAACCGTGTTAAAATATAGAAAAATACGTATATTCAAAGGTAGTGACTTTTTATTTTTGTAAAAAAAGCTAATTATTAGTTAAGTTCATGTATAATTTTGTTGTTTGGCCAATGTAGTTGTTTAATAAATTTGTTTTTATTTTAGCTAATAAGGCCTAAAGTTCTTTATGTAATTAAAAATGCATTTAATCCATATTTTCCCAACGTTTCGTGAATGTTATGTTCACTTTATCAAGGGATTCGTTGTAAGAAAAATTATTTTTATTACATTGAACAATAATTTTTATTGTAGACAAACATAGAACAGTAAACATGAAAATTAAATTAAACACAAACTTAAAAATTATATCACAGGTTAATTATAATATTGCAACACAGTAACTGGAGTTAATATTTTGTGTGTCTTCTTTTAAGTTCATCGTCTATTCATTTTTACTGGCAAAATACTATTATTTTCTGTAGTTTAATTATCATCTGGGTCTTTTAGGCCTAAATTAAATTTAAAGATTAACTTTCTAGGGTAATGAACTCCAGCTATTGATTAAAAAATAATTTATTCGATTTAATAAAAATTTAATTCGAAGCTCTGTGTAGAGTAAATCTAGGGGGTTTGTAATAATTTAGGGGGATTTGAATAATTACTTGGTAACATTTCCCTATTATCATAAAAGTACATCTCGATTTAACAATCTAACTAGCAAACGATGTTTTGCAACGAAATTCATACCATGTACTCCACTCGAAAAACAAATAATACGTTCTTCAACAAAATTGTTTATCGTTGCCTAATTTAGTCGATCTGAGCCAAAATATTTTAGGGTGCATTTTAAAAACTAAAGCATATAAAAGAGAAGTTTTGGAGAACAAATATTTCTCTTACCAAGATATAACCACGCTCAAAAAACTATTTTTCGTCTGCTCCTATTTAAGAAGATGTCGCGATTTTCGCTTTTTGGAAAAAGCAAAATTAGGCGAAAAACTATCTTAACTTCAATTTATATTGTTCAAAATTCAACGCTTTGCTTTTAATAAAGGGTCCGCCAAATAACTTTTTTTTTTGAAAAAGCTATAAAAAAAACTACTGAATATTTTCTCAAATTTCTTTTTTTATTTGAAAGTACAATCCTTCCGGTTAATAATGGAAAATAATTTCATTCAAATGGCTGGCCATGCAGCAGCCTACACGATCGCTCCAATTTTTTTTTGATAATGCGATATTCAAAAACAGGGCGCAAAACATCGAGTGTAGCTTCGGCTGTGTGGCACGTAGCGCCATCCTGTTGAAACCAAATGTTGCCAATATCCTCCTCTTCAATTTTTGTGAACAAAAATTCGTTCAACATGGCCCGATAACGATCGCCATTGACCCCATTGATCGCCGTACGCAATTTTCGCACACATTCTGCAACATTACCATGATTTTCAAAGCAATGTCGCAATATTTCCCAGCGTTGTTTAAGCGTATACACAACCATATTCGTTCAGCGGAACGAATCCGACATGAGCTTAGTGTTACCATTCACGAAATAAGCACTAGTTGAAAAAAAAAAACGTTAGATGGCGGACCCTTTACTTAATGTCTTCTTTCTGAAAAATTTCATAAAAATCCGTCTATTAGTTTATAAGTTAAGACGATGTCCTTTAGAGTAATCCTAATAAAATCCTGTGAGTCCTTGGACTAAAGTAAGGACTTATTATTAAAGATAAAGCTTCAATCTTACTTATATTTTATTATAAAGAGTTTTTAGTCAACTTAAATTGGTTTTACGAAATTTTGATGTTAAAGCTTTCTCGCTTCCAAACCGTCGACGGCACACGAAAAATTTCTTCGTAAAATATTTAGCAAATTTAGTTTCCTATCGGAATATATTCATTTCTAAGTATAAAACGCTCATTTGACGCATTTGTGGTAAATTTTATGAAGAGAGTTAAGATTTTTTTAAACATTTTGGAAAAATTTTAAAATCTATCCGTATGATTTTGCAAAATTATATGATTTATCTACAATTCGACATAAAACTATTTTAAATCGTAATGATTTTTAGAACGAAAATATCCTGATCATTTTTAGTTTTCTTAATATATTTTGTGATCAAGTTATTTATAGGGATATTGACAACCTATATTTTCATTGTTTAAGACATACATTCAATTATTTTATATATTATCATGGACTGCATTTATCATTTAATTAATTTACAAAATAGAACTTTAACTCATATTATCTCAATTTCAAAACATTAAAACAATTATGTATTTAAATTAAACAAATCATATATTTGCTAATTAAAAAAAAATAACCCCACAAGACTGGGAAATGCCAACAAAGTCAAATTTTAAAATATATCGAATTATAAAGAAAAACTAATCATAGGTGTATTTAGAAACTATAATGGGATAATATGGGTTAAGTCTTTAATGAAAGAGTTGTAAAAAAACCCGAATATGGTTTAAAATCTTCAATATTTTAAAACCAAATAAAACAACTCTTATAGAAAAAAGTTTCCAAATTTCATCTTTATATAAAAAAAAAAATATTTATTAAAAATAAAAACAATCTCAAAATTATTTGCAAAATTAAAACTGACCCATATTATCCAATTACACAAAAACAGGGTTCTCTATTAAAATATCAACCATCGCTAACAACAATGATGCGTCAAATGCATACACAAAATGGACTTACAAGGCTAAATACTACCATACCCATTTATGCATTAATACGACCCCAACTTAATCCCACACCCATTGGAGATTTGGTGAATAAAGCACAAATTGGTGATCCAACCAAATCCAATTGGTTAGATGAAATTGGAGATATACTTAATGAAACCAATCAAATTCGTGCACCTACAGATAGTAAAAAAGATAAAATGGAAGCAGCTCGTATGATAGTGGTAAGACGTCGTAAAATGAAAAAACATAAGTTGAAGAAATTACGTCGTAAGATGAAATTCGAATGGGCTAAAGTACGTCAACGTCGTGAAATGCGTAAAGAAAAAGCATTCCAAGCAAAATTGATAGCACAAATAAAAAATGCTGAAGCATTTAATGCTGCCAAATATGTGGCGGATAAATTACAACAAGCTAAAGAGACACCATTGCCACGTTACTGGAAGGGACGTCGTTTGCCAGCCTTTATAATAAAAGAAAAATTGGGTTTGAAATAAAAACAAAATTTGTATTTTTAGTTTTAAGTGTTAATTGAAAAATTGAAAAATTGAGATTTGATGATGAATAAATGAAAATTCAATTCAATGAATTAATAACAAAAACAACATGTTGGCATTTCCTAGATACTTGGTAAAAGGGGTTCTTAATACAAAACCTCTACTATTTTTTAAGCCTCTATCTCTACTTTTCTATTAAGGTCATCAATTCTGCTGCTAAACTTTCTATATGTCCGCCGGCGCTGTTAATGTACCTATTGTATTCCGTGGTCCCAATGGTGCTGCTTCAGGTGTAGCTGCTCAACATTCACAATGTTTTGCTGCTTGGTACGCTCACTGTCCTGGCTTAAAAGTCATTTCACCCTACGATGCCGAAGATTGTAGAGGTCTTTTAAAAGCTGCCATACGTGATCCCGATCCAGTTGTATTTTTAGAAAATGAAATTTTGTATGGTAATTCATATCCCATCGATTCTAAAGTATTGGATAAAGATTTTGTAGTGCCAATTGGTAAGGCAAAAATCATGAAACCAGGTAAACATGTTACCATTGTAGCTCATTCCAGAGCTGTAGAAACAAGTCTTGCTGCAGCTGCTGAATTAGCAAAAAAAGGTAACTTTAGATGAGTTTTTGTTAAAAAAAAAATTACATTTTTTACTCATTGTGTTTAGGCATTGATGCTGAAGTTATAAACTTGCGTTCAATTCGTCCTTTGGATGTTGATACTATATTCAATTCCGTTAAAAAGACTCATCATTTGGTAACAGTAGAACAAGGCTGGCCACAAAGTGGTAAGTTTTTTAAAGTTAATGTTATACGACATTCACACTAGATTGCAAAACGCACGTTTTGCTAAAACGAATGGAAAAGAATAACGAACTGTTGTAATAGATTACGTGTTTTGCTAACATGTGTGAATTCCATATTGAGTAGTAGAGTTGTCAAACCTGGTTTCCGAATTATTCGATACACCAGTTTTTTATATTTTTCCGTTTTTTTAAAACCAGTACTTTTTTTTGAAAGGGTGGTTTTCAATTTAATCGAGAAACAGTTTTTTTTATCTTGAACAACTCGGCATTTTTGTATATTTCTCCTATAAATTTTCAATTTAACTGTTTGATAAATTTTAACTGGACATTCAGTAATCGGACCTAATTTTTAAAAAAATGTTTCTTTTGTATTTTCCAGGTGTTGGTGCTGAAATTTGTGCTCGCGTTATGGAAGATGAAACCTTTTTCCACTTAGATGCTCCAGTGTGGCGTGTGTGTGGTGTTGATGTACCCATGCCATATGCCAAAACATTAGAAGCTCATGCACTGCCTCAAGCTAAGGATGTTGTTGAAGCTGTCACTAAAATTTTAGGAGGCAAAAAGTAATCTACACTAACACCGCTGCACCACATTTGTACTTTAGTGTACTAAAAATAGAACACCGCCATTTTTAGAAAAATTGTAACAACTAAAAATTAGTAGTCAATCTTTAAAATCATACAAGAAAAGAACAACAAAACATAAAATTTAAATAAAAAGAGAATAAAAAGAGAATAACTAAATATAAAAAAAAGAGATAAAAAGACCCTTTTTTAATTAACTGTGTAATTTATGTATTTAAATTTTTATAATTTTCTTTTTATTTCTTCAAAATCTATTACAATATTTAGTTTATCTATTTATTGCATCAAGTGAAATTTATAAAATTTTAAAAATGTGATCTTAGGAAAAAAAACGAATCTGAACCGCTCCTAATGTTAATAGAATTTAAAAAGTTTATAAATACTTGGTTTAACTCATATAGTATATATTAGTTAATGTTGTAAAAAAGGGGCTTTAATAAAATTTAATTTTAAAAAAATTTAACAATTTTACAATTTCTTTAAAAAGAAATAACAAAGAATTTTAAAGTTTTTACATTACAAACAGTAGGCAGCACTGTTCAAAATTTACCGTTTTATGCACTTCCCAGCAAGCAAATTTCGGAGCCCTCTTATTTTGGAACCAAAAATGATTCAAATGTTAATCATTTTTTGAGGTTTGAAAAATCGTTTGTCAAAAACACTCTGTTTACAGACAAAAATAAGAGCCTTCTTAAAAGAAAAAAAAAAAATAACTCAAAATGCGTGAGGGAATAAATTTTATCAAGAAAATAATTCAAATATGATTCAGAAATGTATGTAATGTATTTTTTTGAGCCATCCAAAAATTCTCAAAAAACGATTTTTTTTGGAATAAAAAAAATTTTTTGAAATATTTTGTTATTTTTATTTATCTTGAAAACAAAACAACAAAAAGAAAAATTTTTTGTGCGCGGGTTTGCCATAGTATCGCATTGAAATATAATGAACTCGGCAAAAATATTACCGGTTAGTGAGTGTGAGTATCAAGAATTGGGCCAACAAGATAAACCGGCAGAAGTGTTGTGATTGTTTTAAGTTATGTTAATATATTTTGTGAATTGTAATATTGTAAACCAATTGTAGATGTTAATAACAAAATAAAATGTAAATTTGAACCCTTAACTCGTTTTCTTATTGTTTTTGGAATTAATTTAAGACATAAAAATACATAATTTTGAATACAAAAGACCTCAAACAAGACACCAACATGTTTTTTTTTCGGACTCAGAAATGACTCAAAAGAGGCTCCAATCTACGAGGGAAATTTAGATTAATTTTTTAACTCAAAAAAGACTAATTTATGAGGGAAATTTTTCTTGTCACTTATTTTTCTGAGTCATTTTTAAGTCCAGAAGAAGGCTCTTTTCGATGAACCACTTTCATAAAAAAATTAAATTTTTAATAATGTTTTTTGAGCTGGGTTATTCAAATTATAAATTACCGTTACTTTACTATACGGTACTTTAAGTTAGAACTTTTTTATTAAAAACTGGAAGTACATTTTTGTGCAACCCTGTAACAGTTGTTTAACCAACTGTGATTTGTTGTGTCAAACAAGAAGCAACATTTATAAATTTTTTCATATATATAAACAATATTTGGTAAATACACATACCATTTTGAATCCGCAAAAAAAGTTCTTGGGGAACAACTAATATTTACTTCTATTTTTTTTTTGGTGCTGTACAGAGAAACAAGCCGATCGGCGCAAAATCGGCTGCGCGCCGCCGATTATTTTCAATTTTTAGCCACCGCCTTTTAAATCGGCTCGCATCGGCTTAAAATTAAAATTTTTTTAATATAATAAACCAATTTTGTTAACATTTTAATTAGTCGTGTTTGGTTGTAAAACGTGTAAAAAATAACAAAAATTCACAGAAAGAATAAAAAATTAAAAATAAAGGATAAATGCAAAAAAAATTAGATTTTTACTTTATGTATGTCGCATTTTGAAATATAGCATTCCAAATTTTTAATCTTAAAAATTAACTTTAACCTTTTGAAAATAAAAGCCATGTTGCAGACAATTATAAGATGCACAGTATACCTTTCATATGATGCCTTAGTTATGCATATACCTCAAATAGGGAAAATTCGCAGATTTTTCTGAAAATCTTTGATTTTTAAGACTCATAAGCTTTGTAAGAGTATTTGTTTTGTAAAAGGTAACGTTCATACCAATTGTCGTTAAATTTGGAAAAAGTGCTGAGAACCCATTGATTGCTTTGACATGCATTAAATGTATATCAATTAAAAAAAAAATTATTAATTATAATCTGTTTTTTTTTTTTCTTGAAAAAAATTTAATGAGTTTTTATATATATGAACTTTTATTTGTTTTATTCCAATTAGCTAACCCAATTTAGTTAAATCTTTATAATTAATAACTTGTGCATATGCTTGGAAATGTTTTTTTTTTTTTTGTTGATTACTAACAAGAAAATAGATCTGATGAAAAATATAGCGATATATCACTAGATTTTATCTAAAAATCGTCAAAATAACAACAGTTAAAAAACAGCATTTTAAGCCGACAATTCAGCCGCTGCCGGTTTTTCAACCTAAACGCCGCCGCCGCCGAAAATGTAGGGTCGGCTTGTTTCTCTGGTGCTGTATATTGTTTTCTTTTATCTTTGGTTGTAAATAAATTGTAAAATGACGCAAAAAATATAGGCCAAAATTCCGCCAAATTTAGCGTGATGCTTTGGATGTCATCAAGTAGTTTTGGGCAGTCTAGTTCGTTTGAGTGAGCGCTTATCTAGTTCAATTGATCTCAATTAACTAAGTCGCTCTTCTAGTTCAATCGATCTTTGACAATTTCATTAAATCGTTCTTTAGATCGTTTGTTTGATAAGTTTTAAGCGAATTACAGATACAGCACAAAACAAAGATGGTGCATTGTTAATTTCTTATTTTAATAAATAAATAAAATAGTTAAACTAAAATCAATGCAAACATTATTGTGTGTAATTAAAAAATTCATTTTTATTCGAAAAAAACTATAACAGTTTAAAAAAATATCTAGGGATTGTTCTAAAAAAAAGTGGATTATATTAATTATATTTCTGCTTAAATGTTATGAAATTAAAGAAAGTTTTTTTTTTTTGACTAAATGACATTGTGTTTCTTCAAATCATTTTCCTAAGTTGATTGAGAAACTTTACTGAAAGTAGGTATTACTTGCAATGCTCCTACTACCATATACCTTTTTTTGTTTGATAAACGTTTCCCTAGATTTTGTTTGTATGCATTAGACACTTACTTTTAACATTATAAAAATTGAGGTGGCAACATTGAAAAACAAAATTAAACTCTAAAGCAACATAAAGAAATGAAATATTACTCAAATGCCAAAAAAAGAACGATATTATTGCAAATATTATTGCCAGTATTATTGTCATTTTGCGCTTCACATGCCAATAAGATGTACAATATTCTTCTGTTGTGGAGGGATATAAAAATTGCACAATGTGGCCAACACACTAAAAAATATTTTTCACATTTCTTGGTTGCGCAATAAGAATCAACACATTTTTGATTTCTACCAATATATTGTACAACCTCCCAATATGACATATTTTGCCCAATATAATATTTTGCACAATAGCAAAAGTTGCACAAGTATATTGCGTAGTATATGGGTACCTTAAGAGCTGAAGATTGCGAACTTGCTCACTAAATCAAAGTAAAAACTAGTTCAATTGAACTAGGTCGTTCACAAACTACACAGCTCTATCATCAAGCAGCCGAGACTACACGTAGAGCAGCATTTGACATTTATCAAATATTTCATTATATTATTTTGTGTTGTTGTTTTTCTTTATTAGCAATTTGGTGAAAAATACGTAGATTTGTTGAAAAATTTAAAAAAAAAACTTTATAAAAACTTAAAATTCTTAAAAAATATACACATAATAATGTTATGGCTTCAAGTAGTAGTGACGAAAGTACAAAAGCCCCAGAAAACTTTCAAGTTTCCAGTGCCTCCAACGATGAAGATGACGATGTTGTAGAATTGAAAGGTAGAGCCACAATTAGATTAAAAAGAAAACTGAAAGCAGCTGCAGCTGGTCAAGGAGTTGGCTTGGATAGTGCTACGGCACCATCGTTAAAATGTTTATTATGTTTGACACAGCAACATAGATTTCACTGCCGTGATTGTGTTAGATTGGGATATATAACACGCAGGGGACAACCCCATGGAGAATGGTGAGTAATAGCGAAATAACTATGGGGGAAAACAATTAGATGTAGTTTGACGAATACCAAGCTATTGGATTTACACAATTTTTTTTTCTTCTACCTGTTATGCTTTATTAATTAGTTTTATGAAATTAATAATTGATTAGCGAAAATTTTTTTTGCAGACTGTTTGAGTAGCTTTGAATAGAAAGCATTTAATTTTAGGAATGAATTTGTAAGTGTTTAATCCTTAAAGTATGCTTTAGAAATAGTTTGCTCTATTAAAATTAACCCTTTACTGCATAAAAGTAGTGATTTTTAAAAAAGATATATTTTGATAGAAAATGCAAAAAAAATATACCTATTTCAGCGTTTTCATACATTTTCATTCTCAAGGATTTTATTAAAGGATAACGATTCATTAAATATATGTAACAAACTCCTATAAAGAAAAGAAAATGCAAAATTTCGCTATATGTATATGAAAAACGTAATTTTGCGCAATTTTTTAAGCAAGTAACATCGCAGAACTTTGTGAATAAATCTTAATTCGCATTGATATAACGTTCCGAATATAACGAAAACCAGGATTTTTTAAAACTTTAGCTTCATATATCTCAAAAACCTAATGTGATGGAGAAGTTCTGAGGTCAGATTCGAATTCAACGCACATCAAACCTTTAGAAAAATATATTCTAGTCTCAGGATTGGAAAACTTTTAGACCTGTGTTATTATTTCTCAATAAGCATTTTGTAATCCTTAATTTTTGCATTAGGTGAAAGCTGATCCTTTATTTCCTGGAAATTCACATCACTTCCTCTGTTTTTAACCATCTCGACGGTAATTTTACACAAAACAAAATAGTTTTACAAATATTATTGCATTTATCGCATATTTAAAAATATTATATACTCTATGATAGTGTTACCCAATTTGCTCCTTTTTTACTACAATGTTACATTTATTTCGAGTATTTTAAAACAAATCTATATATTTTTAAAATTAAGAATACATTCCAAACTTTATGATTATTCAAGTTGTTTTACACTTTTATTACTTTTAAGAACACACAACACACTGCATGTTAAACAGAAAACTGTACATGGCTTAATAATGCCTTTAATTTTGTATTGTGCGAAGGAATACTCAGGTACGACTGCATTTATAATGGATCGGCTATACATGTTGTTTAGAAGGGTAATTCGTTACCAATATTCCTTGCTTATTCGGGCACATGTGACTCAATATGTAAAACGGTTCTTAGGAAAATCTTTTTTCAATTTTATTAATACAGTGAACTCTCAAAAACGTGAACTAATTTTTGCAAGGGGTGTTCGAGTCTGGCAGCGCTAAAAAGCTGTTCGCTCACTACACTAGTTGGTGGAGCTGATAAATATTTTATTGCTACAGCTTTTAAATTTGTTAATGGACTTGAATTCCAATACTCAAATATATAATTATATTTCTGGCACTTAAAGGCTCCGTAATACACATTTTAATTTATTTTTCAATAAAATTTTCATTTGGTTCTGCTACTTCTAAGTCTGGTTCTGCATCATGTCTATCTCAAATTGATGAACCTTTTATTTTCTTTTTACGATTACTTACCACTCAAAATTAATTGCAAAATATAAAAGTATATGTTTATTTAAATTATATCGCATTAAATTTGATTATTTGCTTATAAGTCTTGTAGGTATATTTCTGGAACTTTTTTTTTTTAAACTTTTGGCATTGTGAAATAATTTCACACACACGTATTTAAATATCGTTGTTTTTTTTTGTATTAAACGTTGTATTTTTTATGTAGTTTTTTGTTTGTAAATTCTGAAAAGTAAATGTAACCACAATTGGTATTTATTTATGCTTTTTATTAAATAATCATAAAAAGTTCGGCAGTTCGGCAAAAAATTTGGCCGAACACAGAACTTGGCCGAACTTCACTTTTTGGCCGAACTCCGAAGCCGAATACTCGGTCGGACACTAAAAATTATGGTATATTTCGTAAAATTTGTTTTGAATATTTTGAATTTAATGAACCAGTTAAGAGGTTAAATTAGATTAGATCAGATGGCACTATGCACCGCGACCAATGTAGGTCTTTTGTGCTGCCTAAAGTTACCTACAGATTCAAGCTACCTATAAAGCCAATTAACCTATTAGGCAAAATGTTCGCGATGTCGGAAGGCGAAATTAAGCGATCACCTAGAAACCTAAGTCTCCTATCACAAAGCTTGGAACATTCGCAGAGAACATGCTCCGAGGTCTCAGACACCATCTCACAAAACCTACACATATCCTTGTCCGATTGACCCTTCTTGTGCAGATGGTATCTGAGATTACAGTGTCCAGTTAAGTACGACGCCAGGGTCCTCAAACCCCCTCCTTTCAAGCGACAAGAGTCGCCTCGACCCCCTACTTAAAAAAGAGATCAATCTCTTAGACTGGCGCTGACCAGGAGAGTTTTCCCAGTAACCAGCGAATTCAGACTCTCTCCATGCCCTGAGCCTTTCCCTAACATACACCGCAGGTATTCCACAGAATGGTTCAGGGCCAATAAAGGGCCTTCGGGCCCCGCGGTTGGCAAGACAATCTGCCCTCATGCCCCTCATGACCAGGAAGGCCCCTACCGAGCCTATTGAGAGTCTGAATGCATTCCATGACCAACCCGGACGACACCTTATAAGCCATTAAGGCCCTCAGTGCAGCCTGACTGTCAGAAAGAATGTAGATGCGAGATCTGCGAGTTCCCCTTCGCAGTTAAGAGGTTAATTGTAGAGATTTTTTCAACGTTTGCCATTTTTTTCCAATTTTGCCGATTGTTTAGTTTAATAGATTATTTAAATTTTAACGATTTTTTTTTAAATGTGTTGTCGTTATATTTTTTTAAAAACTGGAAATTATGTGTGCACCAAATTTATTTTTAATTAAACATTTAACTCATTAAAGACACGTCATAGATCCGCTGGACATGTTTAGACGAACTTTGCAGATATATAATATAGAGCAAAGCTTTCTATTTTGCTAAGCCAAAAAACCAAAGTTGAAAATTTGACAGAAAAAAAAAAAAATAAAAAAAAAGTTGACAGAATATAAATCCTAGATGGTTGAAGATATTTAAAAAATTTAAATTTGTTTAATTTTAGGAACAAATCTTTATCCAAAAAAATATGAAACATACTTTTTTTTAAGTTAACCGATTTTTAAAATTTCGCTGTCTTTGACAATTTGTTTAAGTTATCACATGTCAACCCTGGCATTATAATTTTTATAAGTTTAGTAGTATTTTAATAAAAACCACCCATTAGTTATGTTTAGATTGAAAATAATAATTATTTGAAAGTTTTCCCCATTTTTTTTTATTCATTATTGCAGTCAAGATGTTGAGTTATTTAAATATTTTTAAACCGCTTAGCGCAGCTATGATGACTTAACCATAGTTATGAATGTCAAAGTTTACTAAAAATTACCAGAGATTAACTTTAACCACAGATATTTTCATTTAAATTTGAACTTCATAACCATGTTAAGCCTTAAACTTAGGCTAATTTGAGAGCAGGTATAATATGGAAATATCTGTGGTTAAAGTTTAACTTTGGTTATTTTTAAAAACTTAGACACCCTTAATTATCTTTACCCAGTAAAAAAAATAAAGCCATTGAAAAAGGAATATTGTGTTAATAATGAGTTAACAGATTTGAATAGAATTGAAAATCAGTTTGCAATCTAACAAAAGTTTAATTGAAAATAATTTTATCCATGAAGTAAAGGACGACAGTACAATAAACTGTATTTAAAGATCTAAATTTTTAAAACAGTTTTTAAAAATAAATATTTTAATTTAAATTGCCTCTCTCTTTATAGTTTATCAGAAAAACAACAAAAATATTTAAATATACAAGCTGGTTTAAATGTCTTCAGTCAACGTTATGAGCGCTTGATTAAAGAGAAAAAATCGAGTGAAAATCTTTTGTTTGAAATCAAAAGACATCGCAAACAAGTTGATCTTCTACAACAACTAATAGCCAAGAAAAAGGATAACTTGCAAACACTCAAAGAACAACATAATGATTTAAGTAAAGCAAATTCGGATAAACGTAAAACTTTGCCAAAGTATCCCATTAAAGTTAAAGAACTGGAAGATTATGTTTTAGATCGTATAGAAAAAATAGAAAAATTACGTGAGCATCATCACTCATTATTAGATAAACTAAAAGATATAACCCGTAGAGGTATAAGACAATTGGTCGAATATATATTTCCCATATCGGAAATTGTGCTCAAAGATGAACGTCCGCCGAGCAAACCAAAATCACCAACCTCACCGTCAGATGATACGGAAACTATAGCCGCCTTGGCGGATGCCAAGAATACATCATACATACGGGGTAAATGGATATTTCATGGCAGTGGCATTAGTGAAATGCAATATCGTATTGTGGCGCCATCATTGCCGGCAAATGGTGATTATTCAGCGTACCTGGATTGGTTGAAAGATAATAAGGACGATGTTCCCAAGACAACGGCCAGTGAAATAACACCAAGTCGTGTTAATGGTTTTCGTATTGTGGGAGCTTTAACTTATACCACACAGTTGATGCAATTAATTTGTTACTATTTAAATGTGAGATTACCATATAAAGTTGTTTACGGGTAAGTGGAAAAAAACTTGTTTACCTTAAGTTTTAAAATTAGTTAAAATCGCCGTTATATTTAAAATTAGTTAAATATAACGGTTAAGGTATATATGGTAAAATGTATTGGAATAGTTGTAAACACACTTTTGCTTGTGTTAAATATGTATTATATACCTCATGAAAGCTAGGATGTCCCCTAAAATAACGATTTATCGATTTTCGTTCATTACACCCCCCAGTTTTATTGGAAACGGTTCCAAATTGAAGAAATATTTTTTTTAGAAAACGTTAACCCGTGCCGAATTTTGGGCGAAAATAACCCACACTCAGCACGTGAAACAATTTTCCAATTGAGAGGCGAGTTCGGTGAACAGTTTATTTCAACGGTTGTCGCACTGGAAGCCAATATTAAAGAATTTATTCGTGAGATACCATCCGATATGTGGAGAGATTATTCCAAAATTTAACCCAGCATATGAACTATTTGAGGCGTAGCCTCGGTCAACATTTACATGAAATCATCTTTAAACATTGAAATATATAGAGCGTTCTATCGACTCAAATAAAAATTTCATACATTTCTCTAAATTTAATGTGTGTTTTTTTTAAATCAAATCCGAAAGCTCTTAAAAAAATCACCCTTCAGATTTATTTTTTATTCCAAATCTTACCTTAATAAAACGTACAGCGTTTTCGTTTTATTTGTCTACCTTTTTTAACATTCGCTTTTACACTAATGATAAAAGAGAAAAAATGTAATGTTTTGATTCACAAACACTTTGTCAAAAAGTCAAAACAACTGCATAAAATAACTGTTACCGCAATGCAGTAATTTTGGTAGGTTGTTTAAAAAAATCAACCCTCAAAAACGTTAAAAATGATTTTTCTAAGTAAAACAACTGCCATTGCAGTTAAAACAACTGCAAATGTTAAAATAACACAATTAACTGTCATGTAGTAACTGTAAAACTTTTCTGAGTGTAGCATTCAGAACTAAACTTTCGCTATTTTGCAATAAGTTAGTAGGTCTAAAAAAAATATATAGATTGTAAAATTTTAGATTCCTAAAATTTTTGTTAATAAAAAACAGTTAAATCCTCTCAGGACTTACAATTAATCCGAACAATTTTCTATCTTTCAGTGACTTTTGTAAAAAATTAAATGAGGAACAATTTCTACGCAAAGTATCCCGGCTAAATTCCAATATTATGTATTTGGCCTATACACAACAGGTTAAATTGCGTGCACTCAATGAAAATCATACCTTGGAAAATATGCTCATTATATTAGATCCAGATAAAAGTGATTTGGGACGTCACGGTTTTCAAGAGGTGGCAAATGCACCGTTTATGAAATCCGTCGATTCTTTACTCTTAGGCATTGAAACGGCCACAGAATCAGAATCGGAAGGTAAACAAAAAACATTAATTTTTTACCATTAGTAAAACAAACTTATATTCAAATGTTCTTTATATTTTTTTTTTGTTTTCAGATGAAAATTCCTTACGTTTAGATTGGGAAGCTTTACCAAGTTTACCTACACAACATGAACTTATTAATAATACAAATTTAATGCCCACAGCAGCTGGACAACAACAATCCACCATTGCCGAAGGTCTAATGACATCGGCAGTCAATCGTTTAACTTCTATGCTACGTTGGATCAAGTAAAATTAAAAATCTACTTTGTTGTTCTCTATTAGTTTGGAAACTTTTTTAATTTATTGTTTCACTCAATCAAAAGTTTAAGATTTATTACTTGACTGTGATGTTTTTTTGTAAAATTGATTTTAAAAGAAAAGTGGTATAAAAGAAACACAATCATTCATATTTTTTAAATTTTGGTTTAATTTAGTGTATTTTTAAAATATTTTTTTTTTCCGATTTTTTTCTTTCCAAATTATTTTTTTTTTACTTTACTTTAATGTAATTTAATTTTTGTTTTTTTTTTATTATTTTTATTATATACTTTTATTATATTTTTTTATATAAATCTATTGTAAATATAGCGCCTTTATCTAAGGCGTTATATTTAAGTGTAAATACCCACCCTTATAATATAAAAAAAGTATGTTTATTATAAATTTTCATCTTATAACGAACAGATACTATAAATGTAATAGAAATATGTACCAAATACGTTTAAATATGCAAATAGAGTTTATTTTCTAATTTCTTACGTATTATAAAGTACAGTATGTAGTTTTAATCTGATGGTATACATTACTATTTTTTGCACTTTCACTCGTATGCTAAGATTGATGATTATTTGCTTTTAGAATTGATTATTTTCCGAATTAGTGTGCTTTGATTTGATGAATATGTTTATAGAGATATTGGCATTACATGTAGTTATTTGAAATTTTTTAAAATAAATTTAATTAATGGTAAAGTAGACTATTAAACAAAAAAAAAATCATTTTAAAGAAATACAAATAAGAAAGAGTGCAAGTTATAAATGAATTTCTAATTTTAAACAATTTAAATAAAATTATAATCAATATTTTCTAAATAAGGTAAATACAGTGTTTTATTATAGATATTTATGTAAATTTAATGACATGAAAGGTATTCTTAGTTTTACCTACTGACGAAACTTCGTAAATTCGTATGCCTATGACTAAATATAAACATTAATGGACTATCGCTTCTGAATGGGTTAAGATATTGTCTAAATTTTAATTTTTTTATAGTTATATTAGTTTTTTGTTTTTATATCCAGATAGAAATTGTCAATGGTCTGAAAAATCAAGCACTGGCAGAGCACTATTTGCCAATGATCCAACAAATAAAGTGCTGGCAAAGCACTGATTTACATCGCTCTGCCAACGTTAGTAAAAAGTGCTTTACCAGTGCTTAATTAAAAAAATTTACAACAGTAAAAATGATAAAAGCACTGGCACAACTCTGGCTTAGAACGCTCTGACAACGTTCGTAAAAAGTGCTTTGCCAGTACTTGATTTACAACCGTAAAAATAAAAAAGCAGTACTGACTTAGAACGCTTTCCCAACATTGGCAAAAAGTGCATTGCATTTACAAAATTTACAACCGTTCACAACAAGAGTGAATAAATTCAAAACTAAATTGCACTTTATGATTTGAAGTTAAGAATATTAAGGTCTCCTATTATAGTCAGCACAAAGTATAGTTTTTGTACTAAAATTTTACTTAAGAAATTTATTTCAAAATTTCTTTCTTTAGTAAAATTGTAGTAAAACATCGTGCTAACTTATCACAAAAATAATTTGATAAAAAAAAAATATTCAGTTATTTTGTAATTAACTTAGCTGAAGCAAGCCTATTGTTATTTCTGTTCAGATTACCAAATCATTCAATAAGAAATAATACAACTCTTTACTGAAGTGAATTACTAAGTAGGACTTTATTGGCCGTTTTTGGTTTTGGTACTGGCAAAGCGCTTGTTGCCAGTGCTTTGGTGTTATCATTTTGGGGTTAGCAAAGCAATTATTATATTATTAAAAAAGCACTTCAGTGGTTGTTCTACCAAGGCTTTAATTATAATTTTAAAATTATGGTTTTGGTACTGGCAAAGCGCTCATTGCCAGTGCTTTACCAACGTTTTTAAAAAGGAACGGCCAAGCCCTGCCCGGTGTTATCATTTTGGGGTTGGCAAAGCACTTAAATCTTCAGATATCCAACGCTCTGCCAACGCTCATACCACCGTTGAAAGCACTGGGCCAATGCTTTGCCGTTCGTATTTTTCTGGCTGGGTATACATCGAGATTATTTTTATGTTATTTTCAATTTATAACGAGCTTTCAACCTCCGTATATTAACACAAATAAATCAATCAAACATATTAGCTAGGTTGATGCTAGTATTTCAATCTGACTAAAGATCTCACCAGAATCCGAAGTTTTAGAAAAGCTAGAGCCTCCATAACAGGCAGAACTTTAACAAAAAACCTATTAATCATCAATTTTGCTCCATTATTGTCTTCTTAGTAATCAAGTAGTAGGGTTAGGAAAAGACCCTATCAACCTAGCTAATATGTTTGATATGCTTTATTTTTGTAAATATACAGAGGTTGAAAGCTCGTTATAAATTGAAAATAACATAAAAATAGTCTCGATGTATATAAAAACGAAAAACTAACATAACTGTAATCTTACTTGAGCCAGAGTAAACACTAAATTTTTTTTATATAAATAGAACATTTTTGGTCTTTAAAGTTTAGTAACGTCACGATGCTTGTTAGGAAAATACCCTAACCACGTGCTTGATTACTAAGAAGACAAGAATGGAGCAAAATTGATGATTAATAGGTTTTTTGTTAAAGTTCTGCCTATTATGGAGGCTCTAGCTTTTCTAAAACTTCGGCTTCTGATGAGATCTTTGGCCAGATCGAAATACTAGTATCAACCTAGCTAATATTTTTGATATGCTTTATTTTTGTAAATATACAGAGGTTGAAAGCTCGTTATAAATTGAAAATAAAAAAAAGTTTAATTTTTTATTTTGTGTTAAATTATGCCTTATCCAAAAATATTAACCATTTTAGTATAAACTTAAAATTGAATTTTTAACATTAAATAAACTAAAAAAAAAATATCTAAAAAAAGTCAGTGATGGCAGGCAATACCGCCAAAATACCGTTATCGATTCAAAACCCTTTCAAGTAGCTATCTTTATCCCTAAAATACTATTACCGCAATAATTGAAATACCGTTATCCTAAAATACAGTTAGCGATATAACTGAAACATCAATATCCTTAAAATAGCGTCACCGAAATAACTAAAAAAAGCGTTATCGCTAAAATAAGGTTACCGAAATAATTGAAAGAGCGTTATCCTTAAAATAACTTTACCGAAATAGTTTAAAACAGCGATACCCTAAAAATAGCAATTCCTTAATTTTTTTTTTATTACCAACGGTCGAACAAGAAGATCCAAAACAACAAAAATCCTTAATTTTTTTTTATTAATTTAAGTCGATTCAGAAAAAATAATCGCTGTATATAAATATATTTTAAACATAACCCTAGCCAGTCATAAGAACTCGGTCATGAGTAGGAAATATTCGCAGTTTCAGCAGACAACATCAAAGTCATCAAAAAGTCTTGGTCTCATACACTTAAAAAAATAAGTTAGTAGAAAAGTTAGTAAAACGTCTTGTAAATCAGGTATACTATTTTTTAGCAAAATTTTTTGCTAAAATCGTGTTTTCAGCTAAAATTTTTGTTATACTTATTCAGCACTTAACTGTTTTATACTAATGCTTTACTAATATACTAATATTTTACTAATTAATTTTGCTAACAAAAAATTGTGCTGATAAGCACATGAATAGTGTGGACGACAACCAGATTGAAAGATATACGCAAAATGAAGTAGATGTAGCGGCATGTCAAGATGTAGTAGAGAAGAGAAAAATGATACTTAAAAGTACAACTCTAATAAGATATATAAAAAAATCAACCATGGAAGTTTTTGTATCTCTTTTTCATACATAAAACAAAATTGAGGATTAAAACAACTTAAATTTTGCGTTGTCACCGGTTTGTGAAAATAATTGTCTATTAATTAAATAAAAGACAAAATAAAATATTTATTTATTTAAACTAAATGATCTAGTGTGGTCAAATTGCAAACAAACATATACAGACATGCAGACAGAGTAAAGGGAAAGACAAAGACACACATCTTAGGTAGACGTTTATGGTTCCTTTTTCTTATTGCAAAAAAGGGTTGTTTTTTTCGTTTCGTTTCTATAATTATCTTCGGCAGTTGTGTCCTCTAAAAGATAGCATCATTTAGACAACCATTGATGTAAGTAATTGAAAGAAAATTTTTATGTTATGTATATTTATTTCTATATATTTTCAGATATTAAATTAATTCATGTCGTCAATGTGGGAAAATGAAAATTTTTATATTTCGTAATTATTGTAAATTATTTTTAAAAGAATCACAAAAATATGTTTCATGATTTTCAGCAAATATATTAACTAAATTACAATTTTTTTTACAAATTTTTTGCGTTTTTTTTCAGTCTACTAAAATTCAGCAAAAAATTTATTAATTTTTACCAAGGCTTTTTTATTTCTAATCTACTAAGTGTTAGCAAAACTTTTGCTGAACCTACTAATTTTGTTGCTAAAAATCAGCTCGCTGATTTTCAGCAAAAGATTTTGCTGACATTACCAACTTTTTTGCAAGCATCCTCCTGACTAAAATTTTGCTCTCAGCAAAATTTTTTGCTGACTTTACAAACTTTTTTTTTGAGTGTAGGGTTAAAATGGAGATTTTGTTAACACACTCTTAGAAGAAACCTACAGTGGTGAACACACAGATTTAAAAAAAAAAAAAATTAAATTTAGATATTTTGTAGAGAACAAAAAATTACTAGACGCGTAGTGCCCAAGTTCAGGTGTTAAAAGGTGGGGTCAAAACTAACCCAATTTGAGTTTTTTTTTTTAATATTCTTATAAAAACTAATAAACTAAAGGCAAATTTGGTTTGAGTTTAAATTAACATATACACCCCTGTTACGGCTATTAAATCAGAGCGAAATTGAAAATTTTAGAATTTTTCGGTGTTCTTGCGATTAAATCAGAACGTTTTTCCCTATTTTTTATTCGTTTTAATTCGTGTAAAAAAGCCTGGTCGAAAGTAAAACGAATTCCTTCTTTTCTAATTAATTACAATTTAGGGTCAAAAATGGTGCTTAATATTAAAAATTTAAAACTTTTTTTACTTATTTCTGATTTTATTGTATTTTTGGCTGTATTGTTTATACTCTACTGTTTTAAACAAACATTTTTTTCACAAGTTTGTTATAATTTTTATTAAAAATAAAAATTATTTTTTTTTTTTTTTTTTTTTTTTTTCGACCTTTAATTGTGCAATGAAAATGAAAATTATTCAAGTTCGAGGCCATATACTCTATATTTCTTCATTAGGATATTGTCCTAACAAATAATCTATAGAGTTTTTGTTTTCAAATTTATTATTTGACCCTTTCAGGAATGTGTTGATAGATCTATTTCGGGAATTTTCTAGGTTCCCATCATCAGAACACGTTTTGAAAGCGGTAACAATCCCATGCCAAACCTCAAGCATTCATATGAACTAGTTTACTCACTACATGAGAACTAATATACATATGAGTTTGAAATTAAAGATTATAACCATTGATCAAAAAATAAATTGAAAACTTGTTGATGTGCAAGATCCACCTCTGGTGGATATTCAATACACGTTTTTTTTTTTTTTTTTGTTTCTCTCTCATTTTTTATATTTTGTTAAGTTAGTTTAACAAAACAGGGAAAGTAAACTAGGCGGTACTCTGCCTTTTTTCACAAGTTTGTTATAATTTTTATTAAAAATAAAAATTATTTTTTTTTTTTCGACCTTTAATTGTGCAATGAAAATGAAAATTATTCAAGTTCGAGGCCATATACTCTATATTTCTTCATTAGGATATTGTCCTAACAAATAATCTATAGAGTTTTTGTTTTCAAATTTATCAAAAAAAAAAAAAAACGTGTATTGAATATCCACCAGAGGTGGATCTTGCACATCAACAAGTTTTCAATTTATTTTTTGATCAATGGTTATAATCTTTAATTTCAAACTCATATGTATATTAGTTCTCATGTAGTGAGTAAACTAGTTCATATGAATGCTTGAGGTTTGGCATGGGATTGTTACCGCTTTCAAAACGTGTTCTGATGATGGGAACCTAGAAAATTCCCGAAATAGATCTATCAACACATTCCTGAAAGGGTCAAATAATAAATTTGAAAACAAAAACTCTATAGATTATTTGTTAGGACAATATCCTAATGAAGAAATATAGAGTATATGGCCTCGAACTTGAATAATTTTCATTTTCATTGCACAATTAAAGGTCGAAAAAAAAAAAAATAATTTTTATTTTTAATAAAAATTATAACAAACTTGTGAAAAAAGGCAGAGTACCGCCTAGTTTACTTTCCCTGTTTTGTTAAACTAACTTAACAAAATATAAAAAATGAGAGAGAAACAAAAAAAAAAAAACGTGTATTGAATATCCACCAGAGGTGGATCTTGCACATCAACAAGTTTTCAATTTATTTTTTGATCAATGGTTATAATCTTTAATTTCAAACTCATATGTATATTAGTTCTCATGTAGTGAGTAAACTAGTTCATATGAATGCTTGAGGTTTGGCATGGGATTGTTACCGCTTTCAAAACGTGTTCTGACGATGGGAACCTAGAAAATTCCCGAAATAGATCTATCAACACATTCCTGAAAGGGTCAAATAATAAATTTGAAAACAAAAACTCTATAGATTATTTGTTAGGACAATATCCTAATGAAGAAATATAGAGTATATGGCCTCGAACTTGAATAATTTTCATTTTCATCAAACATTTTTTTGTTTTGATATTCTAGAAAAAACTCAAACAAATTGACAACAATAGGTCCATTCGTTTACACCAAAATTTGCACAAATTTGTACAAATTTGTACTGGATTTTACTGAAATGCGTTCGCGTACACATAAATTTGCAAAAGAGAGCATCTACTAAGAGAGTAAAGTGACAGTTGTCAGCAAAAAACCTGCAAACTTTTACTGGAGAAATTTTTGCCAGTAAAATCCAGTAGAAAACAAAAACATATGATTAAATTAAGTAAACAAACAAAAATAAGCATACATTTAGTAATAAAAATATTTAAAAGATCAAAAGCTGAATTAAAAGTGCGGCAAAAACTAACAATAATTATTTTCAACCTGAAACAAATTAAAGTAGTCAGTTACAATTATTATAGTAACAATTTATATCAGTTTTCTAATATCTGTGTTAATTGTTTTTATTTACATTAATATATTAGAGATGTAAAGCTAATGAATATATGAATACTTCTTACTGCATATTATTCAGGGTACCGAATATCAAAAATCAAGTATTCATGTATTTTCGTATGTTATTTAACTAGAAACAAAATTAAAAGTCATGTCCAAACTAAACAAGTCTAAAAGCTTCCACAAAAGTTTTTTTAATAAATACAATTGCTACGAATTTATAATTATTAAAATGCAATGCATCAAGTACCAAAAACAATATATACTGGGTAGTCTAAATAACACATATTTTACAACACTAAGCTTTTTAGCGCTCATATGTTTGAATTAACCTGCAAGTTTTTGCAATTTTTCCGTTCGTTTACTTTTTTGTGCAAGAGCCAGTTTTGAGAGTAAAATTTTAATTTTGCCCAAAATTTACTCATCTACTGGATTTTACTGGAAAGTAAACGAATGGACCTAATGCTAGAAGCATTTCTTAAAAGCATTTTTCTTTCCATATGTTTTTTATTTTCCATAAAACCATATGTTTTTGGAACTTCGATAATAATTTCGAAAAAATTCAAGTTTTCG
The DNA here is from genome assembly GCA_021234595.1 of Delia radicum. NCBI lineage: Eukaryota > Metazoa > Arthropoda > Insecta > Diptera > Anthomyiidae > Delia > Delia radicum. The sequence goes on along the minus strand of CM037851.1, from coordinate 277,366,925 downwards.
AAAGCTTTTAGGATTTGAGAACACCAAATTTCAATTTCGTGTGATTTCACAAATTCGTTCTAATTGCAAAACGTTCTAAAGTAGACATGGGGGATAGTATTGCTTATTTAATTGTATCGATGAAGTCTGTGGCCTTTTTTCGGTTTTCGTAATTGTTAGACCTTGAGACGAGTTTTCAAGAAGAGCTTTTATAGCCTTATTTTTAGTATTTCAAATAAATGACAATCGTAGGACCATAACATAGGCAATGCCGGTATAAAAATTGTTGTTTTCTCGAGTAATTTAATATTGTGTAGAAACAAATTTAAATTTCCTAACCACGTGTTTGATTACTAAGAAGACAAGAATGGGGCAAAATTGATTATTAATAGGTTTTTTGTTAAAGTTCTGCCTATTATATAGGCTCTAGCTTTTCTAAAATTTCGGGTTCTGATGAGATCTTTAGCCAGATCGAAATACTAGTATCAACCAAGCTAATATGTTTGATTTGCTTTATTTTTGTAAATATACGGAGGTTGAAAGCTCGTTATAAATTGAAAATTAAATTTCGTAAATTTTACACATGTTTTCATACAAAAATTTTGTAAATTTTTACTCACATTTTTAATCCCCTTAACGTGCGATTGTGCAAATAAAAAAAAGTACATTGAGCGATTATATTCAATATCCTCTATGAAAACTAGGCGTGGAACCAGTGGGAGGGAAAATGGGACATTTCCTCCCCTAAAATAAAAATGTTGAATACAAAAAATAGATAGAATAGCAAATTGATTTAAAATACTCTAACTTCCCTCACCAAAATCTTCTAATGGATCCGCGTCTAATGAACCAAAACACATTTTTTAAGGATAGGCAAAAAACTGATCCATGCCCAAATTCTTAAAGTATGAATTAATCTATCTTTAACAATATTTGTTAAATATGAATACTGAATCCTTCGTATAAAAATAATATAATATTTTAAGTTATTCGCGGCGCTACGGGTATTGTAATTGAAAAAATCAAACTTTTTTTGTCTGATATTGGGTATTGCACAGTAAAGAGAATGATTTAATTTGCAATTTTATTAAAGTTTCATCGTTTTGTTTAACGTTTTTTTTTAATATATAACAACTAAATAAGAAAAAAAAAATGGAAAAGCAACACTATAATTCTATTTGAACATTGCTACACTCATAAAAAAGCCCTTACAAATAGTTGAAAATTCAGCTATAACAGCAAATATTAGCTGAATTTGCGCCAGCAGAATTTCCAATGAATGTAAATTTGCTAAGATCAAAATCAACTAAATGTTTAGCTAAAATTTCGTTTAAAAATCAAAGTTTTTGAACTAACGTCTCTGACCAGAGGCAGGTCCATATTTATTACTAGGTATGAAGGAGGTTGATAATTACTAATTTATAGGTACAGAGTAACGATTTTTTTTTTGTTCATTTTTCTCTATTCGCATATTTTCCGAGATATAGCCTCATGTATGAATATAAAAAATATGTGAAAATAACGCCATCTACAAGTGAAACTGATAGCGGAGACACAAAAAATAATAGTTTAAAAACAATTGTGGTTCAAATTAACTGGCAAAGTTTGTAATTTTGAGAATCACGATTTACTAAATATTAGCTTAAGAAATTAGTTCAAACACGAATGAAATTTGTTCTTGTGACAAAATGAAATAACTATGAACTTTATCAAATAACTGATTTAAACGATAGGAAGAGAATCAGAACCTGTTTAACAGATTTTTGTACTAACTTTTTTTTTATGAATGTATGATCATTCTCCTAGTACTTTTGTACTCTCCATTAATTTTTCGTTATATTTTTGTAATCTGCACGTCAAAATCTATTGATTGAATGATATATCTTTAAGAATTCGGAAACGTGTTTTACGGGACACACTAATAAACAAGCATTTAATTTGCCTTGATATATTAAGTACAGTTGCAGGAAACAACTTCGTTTAATATATGTAGTATTAATACATTTTTAATAAGTCGATAAAGTTATTTGGTTGATAGAGGGTATTGCATTCAAAAATTAATCTTATGGTTGATAGATAAATAACGAATATTAAAAAAAGTACTAAAATTGATTTTCTGAACAGTTTTCTATCAAAAAACGATTTTTAAGAAATTGATTCATAGAGGGTATTGAATATAAGGTCTCGCTCGACATTTCTATTATTTTTGTGCCTTCTACAACATATCCACGTTTCATTTAAATTGTTGGATTTACCACTGTGTAGTTTCCTTGTTAGTAGAGCTACATATGCATTCAATTTTTTAATGCTAAAAATGAAAAACAAAATCATTGACTTTATTGAATATTTATTTTCTTAGAAAAAAAAATTATAATAATGATTACGATAGGCTTTCTTAAAGAAACAACTTACAATATTATTAATATATTAAATAGTTAATGAAATAAAGTACACACATTCACAAAAAAAAAAAAAATCAAAAATAATAATCGTGTTGTAACAAAACTAAAGTAATAAGACGAAAAACATACTAATTTATACACTGGTTTCTAATTTAAATTAAAATTATAAAAAAATCATGCACAAGTGCAAGGACTTTCTTATTATTGTATTTCAACAAACTATGAAAATATTATTTCTGTACGTGATGGTAATGAAGATTTTGTGGAGATGACGATGATGATGCCGGTGATTTTGAACGACGATCATATTTTGATGGTGGTGATGGGGAGGAGGAAATCATAAATGGATTGTGAGTTAAAAATCCCGGCGATAAAGAGGAGGGAGACATATTCAGAGGCGATGATGGTGAATGAGGTGGTAACAATGATTTTATATTTACACCAATGGGCGATGAGGATGATGATAGTGAGGGTGGTGGTGGTGGGGTTAAAAATAGGGGCAGTGTTGCTAAATTATTAAAGTTTAAATTATCATTATTGGGTGGTATTGTAGTTGCTGCAAATGTTGGCATTCCTGCTGCATTACCTATTACTGTTGGCAGTGATGACGACGACGATGATAATGACAATAAGGGCATTAACTTGGTACCGGTGGTAGTTGTGGTTGAGGTATTACCACACATTGAGGATAATACTAAGGCCGCTGCTACTGTTTGTTCATGATTATAAAATGAAGAGTTTGAAATTGATGTTGCCATAGATGAGGGCACCATTGATGTCAATAGGCCACAAGATTTAAGTGATGATGTAGAGAGATTAAGAAAGGGTGTAGATGTGGGTCATTGATGTAATACTCCACCCCTCTGTGACATAGTTGATGATTGTGAGTTTTGTTGTTGTTGTTGAGCAGTCGAAGTTAATATGGATTTTATTTGATGTTCCTGTAAAACAATTATACATTTTAGGTTAAACTAGAGTCTTCAGAATCTGCCTGTTTTTCGTTGTGATAAAGATCTCCCAATCTAAAAGATTTTTTCGGAGAAAAAGTTTAAAAAAAAAAATACAATACAATAGGAAAAGGAATCTGATGGATTTTTTTTTTTTTTAATTTAGAATCTACGTTTTTGTTATAACAAAAATTTCTTAGGGTCGGATAATATTTCTATGGGAAATAATCATCAGAAACCAATAAGGAAACCAAATGTTTCAACATAAAAAATCAGAACGTATGAGTTATCGGTTTGTCCGGAGTTTTAAATTAGAAAAAAATTCTTCGAGGACTATTCCTATTTACATATGTATATGAAATCTTCAATGTTAACAATGTTTTGACTGTACCATGAAATAGATGGTCTAAAAATAGAGTTTTCAAAATAATTCCATCAGATTGACAGACGAGAGTTTTTCACCTCAAAAATGTTTTTTGACCACACAATTTCTTTTTTACACTCAAAAAGTATTTCACTTCAACAAAAAATGTTTTATTTATAAATCCGTTTCATTTTTAACATGTGGGGAGGGTGGTTGTGTTTCAAAATTGCATTTTCATCCAAAATGCATTTTTTTGATAAATAAAACCGAAGAACTCTTTTTTTATAAAGAATCTATTGTGTACAGAGTAGGGTGGGGCGATTTGAACATCTTAATGGGCGTTTCGCGTTTCTGATTCTTGGGATTGTACTGAGCAAAAAAGTCCACTAGACCATACGTCTACGGTGAAAATCGAGCTTCCAGATTTTGACTTTTTTGCCGTATTTTGTGAAAGTAACAATGTGTGGGATGGACATATCTCAGGAAGTAGGAGGAGCTTATCCAAAAATATGGTATCAATCTCTTCTTTGGAACATTCTCTAGCAGATTAATGCATCAATCATATTTGTGGGTGGGGTTTAAGGGGTTAATTTTTAATTTCAAAACAGGGCGTTTTTTGCCGTATTTTGTGAAAGTAACAATGTGTGGGATGGACATATCTCAGGAAGTAGGAGGAGCTTATCCAAAAATATGGTATCAATCTCTTCTTTGGAACATTCTCTAGCAGATTAATGCATCAATCATATTTGTGGGTGGGTTTTAAGGGGTTAATTTTTAATTTCAAAATAGGGCTTTTTTGCCGTAAAGTCAAAATCTGGAAGCTCGATTTTCACCGTAGACGTATGGTCTAGTGGACTTTTTTGCTCAGTACAATACCAAGAATCAGAAACGCGAAGCGCCCATTAAGATTTTTTTTCCTTCCATACTAATCGCCCCACCCTAGTATAGAGAAACAAGCCGATCGGTGCAAATTTTTTTTCAATTTTCAGCCGCCGTCGTTTTAATCGGCTCGCATCGGCTTAAAATGTGAGCCGGCTAAAGCGGCAGCCGCCGAATTTTTATTTGCGCCGCCAATTTTTTGATTAGAGCGTAATAGACCAATTTTGTTACCATTTTAATCAGTCGTGTTTGGTTGTAAAATGTGTAAAAAAATTCACAGAAAAAAAAATTAAAAATTTTAGTTATAATCTGTTTTTTTCTTTAAATAAATTTAATGAGTTTTTATATATATGAACTTTTATTTGTTTTATAAACAATTAGCCAACCCAATTTAATTAAATCTTTATAATTAATAACTTGTGCATATGCTTGGAAATGTTTTTTTTTTTTGTTGATTACTAACGATAAAATAGATCTGATGAAAAATATAGCGATATATCACTAGCTTTTATCTAAAAATCGTCAAGATAACAACAGTTAAAAAACAGCATTTTAAGCCAACAACTCAACCGCCGCCGGTTTTTTAACCTAAACGCCGCCGCCGCCGTAGCTAAAGCGGTTGCGGCTTGTTTCACTGATTTTGTATGTGAAACTGTTTGAAATATCAAATTTGCAAATGGTACAAAAACAAATTTTTTTTATGGAAATAATAGGTAAGGTTTTAAAAAAAAAATCGAGAAAATCGGATAGCATTCACGTCACAAGAAATTAAATTTTATATAGAAAATGTTATATTTTCGATTGATGCGGTTTCAAACAATTTTGAAGTGGCAGAACAATTTGAAAAATGCTTATCGTTGCCTTGCATTTATCTACATTTTTTTATTTAGAAATTAAGGTTTTGATACCAAAATATTTACTGACGTCAGCTATGGTAATAATTCCAAATTTAAAAAATCATTCAAACACTGTTTTTTTTTTGCAAAATTATATTAAGCTATTGCTTTTCTACAACGTTTATTTTTGATTGGAAATGATCTTTCTACAGTACTTTTCTGATGTTATAATTACTAAGTGATACAAATGTGTTTTTTGCTTTATAATAACTGTTTCGTATATATGATATGATATGCTTGTTACGAATCTGGTCTCAGAAAAATTTCAGCTGCTCGCGATTTTGAGATATATGTCGTATAGTGATGTAAGACTGAAAATAATAATTATTTTAACATAATTTACATATAGTAATACCAAAGAAACAGCATTGGGGAAAAGCTCTTATTTGGAACGCTTTGCCAACGTTTGCTAAAAGTGTCTTGCCTATACCTGCTTTACAAAATTTAAGAAAAACTACCACTGGCAAAACATCAGTTAAAAGTGATTTGCCAACGTTTTCAGAAAGGTCTTCGCCAGTAGTTGTTTTGCAAAAGTTACGACCAGAAATCGTTTCAATATGCTCTGCCAGCGTTTATAGAAAGTGCTTTACCAGGTTACGACCGTATATGAGAAAATACTACTGCCAAAACATTAGGTTAGAGTGATTTGCCAACACCTGCTAAAAGGGCTTTGCTAGTACATGTTTGACAAAATTTACGACCAAATATGAAAAATACTGCTGGCAAAAAATTGGTTTAAAGGTCTCTACCAACTTTTGGAAAAGTTCTTTACCAGCACTTGTTTTACTAACAAAAAATTTGTTTAAAACTACTCCAAACAGCATCCTACGGTAGGGGAGGTCGGGGTATTCTTGGACACACTTATTTTGTCCAGAAACTCTAAAAAAATTGATTTTTCTCAAAATTTCAAGGCTTGATTTTGTGGTACGATAAATAACCTTTCTTTTGGTACCAGCAATTTGACCTAATTGTTTAAAATTGTACACTCTGTATCAGTTGGCGCAAAACACCGGTTTTTGAGATTTTAAAAAATCTCGGGGTATTATTGGACAGTTTTGTAAATCGATAAAAAATGAATTTTACTGCTGGAAAACGTTTATTTGTTAATGAAAATGAAAGAATATATTATAATGAATAAAATAAAGTGAAAAATATCGATGAAAATTATTGAGAATCGCAGTTAAGGCACGTGAAAGTGCTCGGGTTTGCTCCGGCACAACTCAAGTGAACACCTCGATCACAAGCAATACAATTGGCTGTGTTTCGGCGATTTTCTTTCTTGGGCATATTTTTTAGGCAAATTATGAAAAAATCAATATCTTCCTCCGCGTCAGTTTCGTTCGGAGACTCACTGATTGCCGGTCCTCGAATGATCTGTCAGCAAATTCTCCATCACATTAACATTAGCAACGTCAAATGTTGCCTTATCGAAATTCGCAATATGCCAAGCCAAAGTGCTTTTTGGAATGTTGTGCGCCTTTGCAGCTTCCCGGATTGAGTTCTTATTATAACTCTGCAAAATGATCGTTGGGTTTTATGGTAATCCTGTTGTTAGAATACCGGTTACTTACTACTATTGCAACACTTCCTTTTGCACATTTTATGACATTGCAATTTTTCTTTTCTTTCTGATCGCAAGCATCATATTTTTAATAATTAATAATCTTGAATTAAATTGAAATAAATATATATAATTCTGAAAATATATGCGTGCATCTTTTTTATTCAACCTTTACAATAATTTGGCGACGATTCGGTGAAAGAATATCAAATAATCAAATTTATCAAGAATAAAACCATTTTTTTTTTTCATTAAACAAGGAAAAAAAAAAATTACACAAAATGGACGCCACACAGTTCCAGGCCTTTATGAACGTTCAACAGAAAATTTTGGAGAAAATGAACAGCAGCGTAACATCAAACAACAGTACAATTAGCGTTGGGGCCAACACGGCATTAATACCAAATTTTGAAGCACTGGACACAGCAAAGGAGTCATTCCGCAATTACAAATTAAGATTTGAGAACTACACTCAAATGAAGGGCATACACACCAACAAACAATACTGCGCTAATTTGCTGTTAAACTCAATTGGTTCCAAGAATTTTAGTATTGTTACAGCTCTTGCAGCACCTGCTAACCCAAACAGTCTTGAGTACGAAGAGCTGATGAAACTTCTACAAGAACATTTATCTCCACAGCAGAACGTCTTGGTGGCTCAACATCAATTTTTATCAAAATACCAAGAAGACTTGTCAATTGCCGAATATGTGGCAAAATTAAGGGCAGACATTGGCGACTGCGAATTTTATTGCAAATGCAAAGCATCTGTGGCAGATATTTTTCTGCGTGCGCAATTTATTCGTGGTATCAAGGACAATTTTATACGTGAGCAACTACTACAGAATAAATTATGTGAATTTTCAGAAATTGTAACAAAAGCGCTTGCGCTGGAAGCAGCAAAAAGCGATTCTAATGTACTTGCTCACAAAACAAATCAAGTGGCGTCGAACGTAATCAACAGAATTTCAGGAGGAAAAGGAAAAAACAACAATCAAAATCGAAAATCAAATAAATCTAATAAGAAAGATAAATTCAACGTTGATTTTAAATCATTGGGTCTAGATGGTCTTTGTTTAAGGTGTGGTAGAAATAACCATTATGCTAAAGATTGCCTTAGTGATAAACATAACCTCAAATGTGCCGAATGCAAAAAAACTGGCCATGTGGTCAAGGTTTGCATAAAAGCACGTATGAAAGCTGGTAAATCAAGTCACGAATCTACAAATCAAATTGAAGGCATACGTCAGTATGGCGTTTTAAACATTGCCGATGTAAATCAAAGTCAATCAGGAGATTCTGATAAAATTTGGATAACGATAAATTTTCAAGGTCAACCAATTAAATTTGAAGTCGACACGGGATCAAAGTACACGTTTTTACCAAGAGATCAATATGCTAAGCTTAACTTAAATGCTCCATTTTCGTCAGCAAAAATTACTTTTCAATCGTATACTCAAAATTTTTTACAACTGATGGCAAAGTTGAAGTCGAGGGTGAGTACAATGGTACATCAATAACTGATGACATCTATATTGTTCCAGAAGAATTCAACCCTATTCTTGGTCGTAATTGGTGTCGCAAGCTAAAGTTAAAAATAAATTGTGACGAAATCAACCCTATATCATCAATAAATCAAGTAAGTGATGCTGATACAATCAAATTCTTAAGCGATGAATTTCAAGATATTTTCCAACCAAAAATTGGATGTGTTCAACAATATAAAATTTCGCTTAAATTACGTAAGGATGCTAAACCAATTTTTAATAGAGAACGTGAGATACCCTATGCTTTAGTCGGGAAAGTTGATCAGGAACTTGATCACCTTGAAAAATCAGGAGTTATTTCGAAAACTGAAATTAGTGATTGGGGTTCCCCCTTGGTCGTCATACCCAAGTCTGATGGAGGGGTTCGCTTGTGTGTTGACTACAAAGTCGGGGTAAACGAACGCCTTGTGGACGCCCATGGTCAAATACGAAAAGTTCAAGAAATTTTTAATTGTTTACGTAATTCAAAATACTTTTGCAGACTGGATCTGTACAAAGCATATTTACACATACCGGTTGATGAGGACTCTAGTAAAATTCAAACTATGTCAACTCATCGTGGCACTTACAAGGTAAATAGATTATCATTTGGTATCAAAACGGCACCATCTGAATTTAACAGAATTCTTAATCAAATTTTGCAAAATGTTCCAAAAACGGAAGCATATTTTGATGACATAATTGTACATGGAACCACAAAATTAGAATGCAATGAAAATTTAATAAAATGTTTAAAACAATTACAACAATACGATTTACATCTTAATAAAGATAAATGTAGTTTTTTCAAAGAAGAAATCGAATTTCTAGGCCACACTATAAAATACAACAAAATTTTAAAATCAAAAAGTAAAATATCTGCTATAACAGATCTTCCAAAACCAAAATCGGTTGATGACGTACGAAGGTTCTTAGGTATGGTTACCTATTATTCCCGTTTTATCCCAAATTGTTCAACAATTACAACACCACTTCGTAATCTTACTAAGAAAAAACGCAAAATTCAATTGGAGTGCACAATGTGAAGCAGCTTTCAACAATATTAAAAAAGAAATAGCTAGTGATCGTGTTCTTGTACCGTATGATCCCAGTTATCCGTTGCAATTGGCTTGTGATGCAAGTCCAACAGGGATAGCAGGAGTGCTGTCGCACATCATAGATGGCCAAGAACGTCCTATTTCGTTCGCCTCAAGATCGCTCACTGAAGCTGAGAGGAATTATTCGCAACTTGATCGTGAAGCATTAGCAATCGTTTTTTCAGTAGATCACTTTTATCAGTACTTATTTGGGAAGCAGTTTGTGCTTATAACTGATAATCAACCTTTGGTTCGCATTTTTCATGAAAACACAAAGTTACCACAAATGACATACTCACGTCTTCAAAGATATGCAGCTTTTCTATCAGGATTCAATTATAAAGTTGTCTACAAAAAAGGCATCGAAAATACCAACGCCGACTGTTTATCACGGGCTCCTGTAAAGTCATCATTTTCAACAGACACTGCTATCAATGAAGAGGTCAACCAACTATGTAAATCATCGATACAGCAAATTTCAACATTAAATTTAAATTTTAAAACCCTTCAAGCGGAAACGCAAAAAGATCAACAGCTTTCAAATCTTTTAGAAAATCTTCAATCTAATCGTGTAGAAGATACCCTATTTACGATAAACAATGGCATTATTTTTAGAGGTCAACGTGTCGTGATACCTTCTAGCTTACAACAAGCCGTTTTATTGGAGCTCCACCAAACCCATATGGGGATATCGAAAATGAAACAACTAGCTCGCAGGTACGTGTATTGGCGGTCAATTGACAAGGATATTGAACATTTGGTTAAAGAATGTGTATCCTGTGCCGGTATAAAATCAAGTCCCCCAAAAGCTAAACTACATTCTTGGGAGGAACCAGAACACAACTGGCAAAGACTGCATATTGATTATGCCGGAAGTTTTCAAGGTCATTATTATCTGGTTGTCATGGATGCAAAATCAAAGTGGGCGGAAATTGGTATAACGCCTACTGCTCCATCTTCAAGCTCAACAATGGAAATGTTATTGGACTTATTCGCGAGACATGGCTACCCAGACGTAATCGTATCTGACAACGCTACAATATTTACAAGCAATGAATTTCAATCGTTTTGTTCCAGCCGAGGTATTTTTCAAAAGTATATTGCTCCGGGTCATCCAGCAACTAACGGCCTTGCCGAACGTAATGTTCAAACGTTAAAACATCGACTCAAATCTATGGCAGATGATTGTCGTCCTATACGGGAAAAAGTAAGAGAGATACTCTTTCGTTATCGGGCAACACCACTTAAAAATGGAAAAACACCGTCTGAACAATATCTAAATCGACAAATTCGTATACAACTTGATGCTCTTAAGCCCCCGCAAACTCAAAATCAAAGCACTGTTGAGGTTAAAAAGGCTCGTCAGTTAAGCGAGGGAGAAAGAGTGCAAGCACGATATTACACAAACAATAAAAATTTATGGAAATTTGGAACGATAATGAAGAAGCTGGGTCGTCTACATTATATAGTCAAATTGGATGATGGCTATACCTTTAAACGCCATATAAATCAACTTCGGTCAACCATGATTCAACAACAAAAAAGTTCAGATTCTGAAGATCCAGTACAAAATAATCCAGATTCAATACCAACACAAATTCTACAAGATTTAGTACAACTTCCAACCAACGGTGAAATTCGATCAGATGTGGATGATGAAGAATCAATCGCTGAAGATCGAAACACAATGGTTCCAGATCGTCAATCACAACAACTACCTTACAGAAGAACCGCTCGTCTTCGCCGTACACCAGCTTATTTAGATGATTACGTTTCTGATGCCTAAAGCTGTTCCATAAGCGTGGGAGAACTATTATAACTCTGCAAAATGATCGTTGGGTTTTATGGTAATCCTGTTGTTAGAATACCGGTTACTTACTACTATTGCAACACTTCCTTTTGCACATTTTATGACATTGCAATTTTTCTTTTCTTTCTGATCGCAAGCATCATATTTTTAATAATTAATAATCTTGAATTAAATTGAAATAAATATATATAATTCTGAAAATATATGCGTGCATCTTTTTTATTCAACCTTTACAATAGTTCTTATGGATTTTCACCTGCTTAATCGCCTTTAAAATATTGTCATAGTCACTTAATTTGTCCTTTTTGGCATAATAACGCGGCATTCTCTCAAAAAAATTTAAACGGACAAAAAAAAAACTATTGGAAATTGCCGAAAAACGAATGCTTTGTTGAAATTATGCATGAAAAATCTCTAATACGCATCAAACACGCGAGGTTATGTTGTGAACTGTCAATAATTAAGTGGTTCGTCGAAAAATGTTGTCAAAATGAACAAAACACTAAGTGAAAAAAACACTATACAAACATCAAAATTCTGTTTGCTATGATTGCGAGGTAACAATGCGTCAAAACAAGTCAAGTGCTCAATAAAAAATGAGATTATAATATGACGAGTCTATGCTAGTTGGTGGAGACCCCAAGCGTTACAAACGGGAAAAATATCGCGCTGTCCAACAATACCCCGTGTCCAAAAATACCCCCGACCTCCCCTACTGAAGTATCTCAAACACTGATTTATTTTTTTTTTTTTTATTATTTCTTCATTTTACTTAACTGTGCCCTTAGGGCCATATACAGTTAATTAAGGCTACTACAGTAACAACAACATACACTGGATGTCCCATGTTGTCAGTTGTATAACTACTCCAAAACAACTTTTTTCGAGTGAAAAAAACTATTGTTGTGTGCATGAACCAGTTTATGTTGTGCTGTTTAAATTAGTTGTTTTGAAAGTCGTTTATTTTTTATGATGTTAAAAAAGCGCTACATTTACAAGCACTTCGCTTTGCTGGGTTATTTACTAATGTTTATGGAAAATTTTCAAATTTAAAATATCTTGCAAATGTCAAATTACGTCGATACTTTATAAATTTTTAACAAACAAAAATTTGGCTGGATTTTGTACAATTGGTAAATGCAGACTTTCATAAAAATGTAATTTGATTCGCAAAGAAATTCGATTCGAACAAAATTTTCGCACTGAAAATAACAGTGTAGACACTGATCTAGTAAATGTAAAAAGTAAAAAAATTTCGACTTTTAAATGCGGATATCATCTTACAGGAGCTTTAAAATTTCAGAATTCGACAAAAAATCGAATTACATACGCAAATGTCCCTACTTTAGAACGTTTTGCAATTAGAACGAATTTGTGAAATCACACGAAATTGAAATTTGGTGTTCTCAAATAATAAAAGCTTTCGAAAACTTGAATTTTTTCGAAATTATTATCGAGTGCCAAAAACATATGGTTTTATGGAAAATAAAAAACATATGGAAAGAAAAATGCTTTTAAGAAATGCTTCTAACATTAAGTGTGTTCGATTACTTTCCCAGTAAAAATTACTCAGTAACAAAATTACAGAGAGTAAGACAAATTTACAAAAAAGTAAACGAACGGAAAATTTGTAACAATTGGTAAAATATATAAAACAGCTGATTTTAAATAACAAATATTAAAAACAAATCAACTGGTCATTATGGAAAAGATAAAAGTTAATTGAAATTGTCGACCAGAAATAATTTAGAATGTTTTTTAATTTCTTCAATAGTTAATTCTTTAATATTTTGCACTTTGAATCCATAGACAATTAAAATTTAATTTAATAATTTTTTTTGTTTACTAAAAATACAAGCATCATATAATCATATGTTTTTTTTTCTTACAAATTCTTACTGGCAACAATTTATCCAGTAAAAACTTGTTAGTTTTTTGTCAACAACCTGTCATTTGACTCTCTCTTCTTACTATTTTTACTGAGTATTTGTGTAAACGAACACCTTCCAGTAAAAACTTTTACAAATTTTTGTGTTATCGAACACACTTATTGTTGTCAATTTGTTTGAGTTTTTTCTAGAATATCAAAACAAAAAAATGTTTTTTAAAACAAAATGCTCGTGATTGAGTTTGCGTGGGTAGGAATTTTACTATCGTGAGCGTGAGTTGTGAGTCACTCACGTGCCCATCTCTTCTATAAACACTTACCATTTAATACAATTTTTATATGTTATGTCCTAGAATTTAGATCAACTCATTGAATGAAAATCACTTTGAAAAAAATTCTTGTTAATTGATCCTAACACGGTTTTCCGTAAATTATCAACCAAGTTTTTTTTTCTTTATTTCATTTCTTTAAAAATACTGTTTTTTTTAGCATTATAATCCAATTTAAAAAAATGCGGAACAAATTTTTTTTTTTGGAAAAAAAAATGAGATTTAATGTAATGTTGTGAATATTACACCAAATTGCAAAAATATCGAATATTACGAATTATCAAAAAAAAAAAAAAAATTCCATGTAGTATTCAGTAGCAGTTTTTAATTAATATTGTAGAACATCGATTTAAAAATATTTTTAATTTTATCAAATAAAACTGTTTTTCACTCTCCTGAACAATTGTATAGATGTAGATAACTTAATATAAGACGATATAAAAATTGCATTTGCATCAAAAAGGCATTTGTTGCATAAGTGTGATTTTGCATTTCGGGATTACTTGAACTATTTTGAATATTAAAAACGTGAAAAAATCGCAAATTTTTTAAAAACTGAATATGGATATGAGTTATGGGCTCCATAGAGTATGTTTGCACAAAGCATTTATCAAATTTAAAGACCCTCGGTCAAATCATGTTTGATGTATCGAAGAACTCATGATATGTTTCATGAAAAATAGTTTAACTCAGTGATAAGTTAATTTTTTTAAGGTTCGCCACGAACTTGATAAAAAATGGGGAGTCTCCCTCATAACTCTAAGGCAGACTTTAAAAATGTTAAATATTGTGATATATATTTTGATACAAAATAGAAATTTGACACCTTTGAAAATTATCGTAATATTTCAGTGTAAAAGATAAAAGTTTTTCTTATAAGGGAGTTATACTGACCCAGACCGGCAGATCTTAATGAACTTTGGATATGTTGTAGAGAATAAAACTTTAAGAGTTTTTTTAGCTGCCCATTCTCATGTTTAGGCGTTACTAAGTGGGGTCAAATATTAACCCATTTAAAGTTTTTTTGGTATCAAATGAAAGGTTTTTTAAAGACACATGCACTGGTGTATAAATTATGAATACTTTAAAGTATTTTTGTTATTCGAAAAAAATGTGTTTTGAATAGCATTAATTCTGGCGTTTTATTAACCAATTTTAGTGGTATTAAGCTAAAAAATAATGCGTAGTAATCCCTATTTATTTTAATCGAGGGGGTGTCTGAACTTTTTGTGATATTCGAAACCGTTAGGTTTTTATGCGACTTTTCCCGAAGAGCCTTGCTCTCCTATATTTTAAATAATTGAAAAACGTGGGAACTTTAGGTCCACTATATAGGCAAAATGGATATCAAACTTTTTGTTTTCTTTAGTACTTTAACCCTGTGTACAAATAAATCTAAAGACAAGTTTTCATACAAAAGCAAATGAGTTTTTAACCCCACATTTTAACCCTTAAACGTGAGATTGGGCAGCTAAAAAAAAATACGTGTCATATCCAAAGTTCATTAAAATCTGCGAGTTCGGGTCGGGATACCTCCCTTGATAGTTCTATATTAAAAATCCACTTACATCTCCTTGTTCCATAAGAGCGTTAACAATTTTTTTGACATCCATTGCAGGTAGATTAGTTGAACCTGAGTTGGCAGACTTTTTACTATTATTATTATTGTTGCTGTTGCTATTATGAATTTGGGAACTTGTTGCTGCAGTAGTACGACTATTAGTTTTATTTTTTTTATTTTGTATTTTGGCCGGTATAATACCAATAAACTCAATTTCCGAATCTCCGCTACTTTCACGCCTTGAACCAGCATTTGCTGACAAAGTTAGTAATGACGATGAGGCGGCAGCTGCATGAGCGGCGGCTTGTAATTGTTTTGATGTCTGTAGTATATCACCCATACTTATATAGTTATCGAGATCAATGACATGTGTATTATTGGAATGTTTAGACGATGGTTGTGAAACAGCAGCTGTTGTGGCACTGAAAATAGAGTTGGCCGTGGAAGTTGCTGTAGCTCCTGCAGTACCATCTGTTGGTGACATTATATGATTAATGCTATGATCAGTTCTTTTTGTTGGTGATGATAAATCCAGCGATATTACTGGTGGTATATTTTTGTTATTATTAATTTTCGTTTGCTCTCCATTTAGTTTAGCTGCCTTAGGCTTTGTAGGTTTATTACGAGCTGCATCTGTATTTTTACGTTTTAAACCTGATGAAGTACTACTACTGGCCACTGATTCTGTATCCGAATTAGCATTGGAACGTGAAGCGAATTCTTCAAATTGTTTCATAAATGAGACCGGTTGTGTTGAGTTGGATACAGATGTTGTCGTTGTTGCTGTTGCTGTCGTTACTGCTAAGGACGATACTGAAGAAATTTGTAGAGTTGCTGTTGGATTTGCAGATATATTTGCATTGGGTGACGATTGTCCTGAGGTTGTGCACGTTACTATTTTTTTCTTTTCTTTAGCTTTTTTAGCTGCCGTTTTACGTTTTTCTATTTCTTTTTGTAATTCTTCATAACGAATCCATCCTTTGGGCCATATTTCTACCACCTTATCCCTCATATACGAAGTTATGAATTCTTCAAGTGTTTCTTTACGCGTTTTTAACACAGGATATGAAGTCCATCTTACTTGATAGACTTCATACAAAAGATTTCTAAAATTTTTGGAATTTTTTTTTAAAAAACAATCGAGGTGAATGATATGTATAGTGATAAAATACCTGATGTTAGCGTTCCAAGGGAATTTTTTCTTTGGCATTTTTGGTGGTTGATCTGAATTTAGATTTGCCGCTCTAGAAATAAGAAATTCAAAAAAATTTCATAACGATTATAAATAATGGAATGGTTCTTAATATTTATGGTGAGTTTTCAATATAAATCCATATATGTGACAGAATATAATATCTATTGTAAGAAAAATGGAGTACTGATTTCAATGGAGTACTTTATTTTTTGATGTATGGTACAGTTTTTCTGCAATACGACTTTAAAGTTATTCGCATCTTTAAAGCAGCTTTTTATATACAAAAATTTTTCAATGCAATTTACCTATAGTGTCCGACAGGTCAATTCGGCCAAAAACGGGAAAAAGCCAAGTTTAGCTGTAAAACTAAAATTTCGGCCGCCGAACTTTTTCCGATTTGGCTGAATTTTTAGCGGTTGAACAAAAAATTCATTGGGTTTCTGCGAATTTTTCTTTAAATTTAAAACTCTAAATCGCATCTAATCAACCCAGTAAACATTGTTCGATTTCACTAATTTATTCATAATGCTTCAAATGCCGAATACCAACAATAACGTTGGCCGAACTGTTTGGTCGGACATTTAAACCTGATTTCTTTCTGCTGAAATCTAGGCACAATACCAGTAGTAATATTTATGATACATTATTGGATCCCAAAGCACTAGCAGCCCACTGTGCGGTGAGAGGCCACACTCCAAATTTCGATAATGTGGAGATACTTCAAAGAGAGCAGCAACATAAGAGACGATACACATTAGAAATGCTCCATATAATCAATATACCAAAGGAGCGTAGAAGGAATTATAAAATGGATACAATTAACTGCGCTCAATCATATAGACATATAATAAACAAAAAGAATTAATAACAATCAGTACAATATTAAATGTTAATGCGGTTTGATGTCGTGTATTTGATTATTGTTACTCGTTGTAAGTTTTCTACGTTGTTATTAGTATTAGGATAGCTATAATGATTTTGTGTTTATCAATTAAAAATTTAATGTTTTTAATATTGAATGTATATATTTGTAGATTTCCAGAAGATGCTATCCAATGTGATTGCGAAATATCGATAATAAATAAAGAATTTATTAATAAATAATCAGACCTCGAGCTTAACAATTATTTTTAGGATCACTGTGTCAATAATGAGTTAAGCGTTTTCTTCTAATTTTTTTCGGTTTTCTCGAATTTGATCGCTAAATAATCAATCGACACAATTAAATATTCAGTGGAAAGAGACATTTAGAAAGAGGTATATCAGTAAGAAAAAAGTTATTTTTCAAGCCGTTTTTGATGCAAAATTCGCGATTTGTCAAAAAGTTTACATGGCAGCATAGCTTTCCAGGATTTTGGCTGATTTTTCGCACATATACTTTTCAAAGGCATTCAGACAACATACTAAAAGTTGGACTCTGGGTTCATCTCGGAAAGCTATGCTGCCATATAAAATTGGAGACAAATTGTGTATTTTGAGTAGGGGCATAATAAAATAATATTTTCTAGCTGAGACACCTCTTCATAACACGCTCATTCCGTTGCTCGCCCATTTGTCAAGCTTAATTGCAAGTTTAGCGAAAAAATTAGCTAAACCTGTAAAAAGTGAGAAAAATGTGAAATGTAAATTAAATAACACTACAGGATTTGGCATTACATTTCAACAGACAAATGTTAGTTTGTTGCATTTTAAAAATTTTGTATGTAAAAAACTGCATGTAAAGGCGCCAAACTTTAAAGTCATTTCGTGAAAAAACTGTACCATGCATCGAAAAATAAAGTGAGCCATTGAAATTCAAATTTTGTCCTCCTGTATTACGGAATAAAGACCCGTCAAAATCGTGTAATTTCATAAAAATCTCTAATTTTGGGAAAAATTGTTAAAATTTGAGTTAGAAATCATGAATTTTTTATCGTTTAATTAAATTATTGAAATTCACACAATTTTTGGATATTTTTCAAACAAAAATCAAAAAGATCACGAATATAATAGAGACTTTTCAAAAAAAAAACAAAAACTCTATTTTCATTGACTTTCTGCGAGCAGAATATTATTAAACTATGTCGACTCAGGGTCATATTTTTGCGAATCAATATCTTTTTCATCAAACTCATATTAAAAATAATTGCACTAATTAATCTCATAACTTACTGTAATTCAGCAAATCTTCTTAGCTCAGCATCATAACTGGCTATAACCGCAGGCATTGTTTCTGTTATAGCTTTATGGAGTTTACTAAACGCTCGTTTACTTTTTAATTTCTCTTCTTTAATACGTAATTGTTTAGCTTTCCTTAAAAAATAGTATTTCGGCAAAGAAAGTTGATATTCTAAATGAGCAAATACCATATTACGCTGTGTTTTATCTAAACATAATAAAGAATCATCAATTCTAAAGAAAGAAAAAGACATCCACCATTAAAGAAACACAATATTTAAAATCAAATCGAATATTATACTTAAGAAAGCTTTCTGATAGTTTATCATTAAACTGAAACTTTTTGCCAGTCATATTTTGGGATTTAATGCCATCCTTAAAGTCCACAATGCTAGACAAAACATCTGCTTCTAGTTCGGGTAAGTTGGTATCAACTGTTCTTAATTCTGTGAATTATATTAATAATTATCTAGAAATGTTATTAGGTTATTAATGCTAATACATACTTTCATTTCCTTGATTATCTTCATTTCCTGATGCTGGTTTTTTATCCTTTTCCGTTTGAGGGGCACTTTGATTTGAATCACTGTTATCGTCGGATTCATCATCATTGTCGGAATCATCACTGGATGAGTCATCGTCATCATCCTCTTCATCTTCGGCTGATGATTTATCCTTTGTATCTCCATTTGATGTTTGTGATTTCAGGAAATTATCTCTTTGTGCTTTGAGCATATCTTTAACAGTAGTGGTTTTTTCCACCTTCTTTGCATTTTTATCCGCATCTAATATTAACTCCTCTGCTGTAGGTTTTGGAGAATTTGAAGCTGACAATGGAAGGCCACATGTTAGATTCTTTTCTTTAGTTTTCTTAGCGGGTGCTGCTATTGCTCCACCATTTTCAGTTGAAATAGCCTTCTTTTTGACAGGATTTGTTGTAGACGCTGACGAAGATTTTGTTTTTTTATCTGTCGTTACCGTTGTTGTTGAGGATTTGGATTTTGCAGTTTCTACTGATGTTGACTCTTCCGCTGAATCACCATCATCGTCATCGTCATCATCGGAATCATCATCTTCTTCATCTGACGAAGAAGACGATTCTTCTGATGACGAAGATATTACACGTTTTTTAGGACGATTGGGCATTTTTATTAGTTCATCAGTTTTGGTTGTCATTGATTCGGTGTGTAACTTTTTAAATTCTAAAGCTCCACAATTTATATAAAAACCACCTTCTACGGTTTCTACTTCATCCGGTATTAGTTCATCATACTAAAATTTATAAACTTTATTTAGATTTACATCTTTTAACCATAATAATTTATGTAATTACCGCTTCTGTGTTGTCGATAAAAGAATCGGATTCATCGTAACCCATTCCGATGTCGACATCATCTCTTTTATTTTTACCACGTCCAGGTCCAGTGCTATAAGTATTACCATATTTCTTTTCCAATTCTTCCGCTATACGTGCTACATCATCATCGTTATCCTCAAAAGGATCGGAGAATCCATTTGATGATTTTTGTTTGAGCTTTTTAATTTTTTTCTGAGAATTATATAAAATGTTGTAAATTAATTCCACTTTGTTTTTTAACATTTTATTTGAGGATTAGATTTTGACAAAATATATTTATAATTGTCCTGTGTAGAATTGGATCAAATAATTTCACTGAAAGGATTCGCATTAAATAGCGGATTATGATAAAAACACCTTAACAATTGCTAAGGGTACTTTTTGGTTTGAAGTTACCGATAAAAGCGTACTTTGGCAAAAAAAAAGTGAACATTTAAATTTTTATGATCTATGATAAAATTCCAATTCAAATTTAAAGAGATTTTCATATATACCCAGCAAAAATAAAATGAATGCATTCTTCAATAATGCATTTTTAGCGCAAATAAAACAAGCAATATATGCTGCTTTTCCACTTCCAAATTGATTTTAAATGGCTTCCAAAATTACTTTAATTTAAAACTAAACCTCATCAAAATGGGGTGATTTTATCTTATTTTTCATACGATACAATTAAAACAATTTTTTTATGGTTTTTTTATTTTTTTAGCTAAACATTAATTTAATGAAGGGTTTCATTAGCTCGTTCATTCCAGTGCAACTTTATTGATTTTTTTTTTTAAATTTTTTAAAATGAAATATTTGTTATTTTGTATGTTTAATGGATACAAAAAAACAAACAAATTCTTTTTGAAGTATCTCAAGATTTTTTATTTAACAACATAACAGATAAAATAAAAAATAATCAGAATCAAGATTTGTTTAAAGGATGTTTTAAACACAAATAATTAGTGTCCGACCGAGTATTTGGCTTCGGCTTCGGAGTTCGGCCAAAAAGTGAAGTTCGGCCAAGTTCGGTGTTCGGCCGAATTTGGCCGAACTACCGAACTTTTTATGATTATTTATAAAAAGCACAAATAAATAGCAACTGTGGTTATATTTACTTTTCAGAATTTACAAAAAAACTACATTAAAAAATACAACGTTGATTATGATAGAATACCAAAAAAAAAACAACGATATTTAAATATCAATGTGAGTGAAAAAATTTCAAAAAGCCAAGAGTTTAAAAAAAAAATTTCCAGAAATATACCTGCAAGACTTAGGCCTAGTTTTTGGGATGTCAGTTAAACTTGGTTTAGTTAAACCGGTAACGAATTTTGTCGGCCAATTCCATGTTTATTAACAAAAATTTCTCGGAATGCCTTCATCTTGTTTAGAATTTTGGTCTTTATCATAATAAAACAAAATAAACCACATTTCAGAAGCAGTATTCAATTTAAAAACTTCGTTAATCTAAGTTTAAAGATAATCCACATCCTAAAAACTCGGTCTTATAAGCAAATAATCAAGTTTAATGCGATATAAATTAAATAAACGTATACTTTTATATTTTGCAATTAATTTCGAGTAGTAAGTAATCCTAAAAATAGATTAACAGGTTCATCAATTTGGGATAGACATGATGCAGTACCAGACTTAGAAGTAGCAGAACCAAATGAAAATTTTATTGAAAAAGAAATTAAAATGTTTATTACGGAGCCTTTAAGTCCCAAAATATAAATATATTTGAGTATTGGAATTCAAGTCCATTTACAAATAAAAAGCTGTAGCAATAAAATATTTATCAGCCCCACCAACTAGTGTAGCTAGCGAACAGTTTTTTAGCGCTGCCGGGCAGCTTTATTCTGATAGACAAAACAATTCACATGGTGTGAATGCGGAAAAATTGCTTTTCTGTCATTACCATATCAAACTTTTTAATTTTAAATAAGTTTGTTTTTCTATATCAACTTAAAAATCGACCAACTATTTTTCTTTGACTATAAAATATAGTACAAATATTTTATTCTTTTTTTGTACTTAAAATAGTACAACTATTTTCCAAATATGATTTTTTAAAAAAATATACAGATAAATTTTTATTTTTGTTTATGTTTAATAACTTTTTGGTTTAAATTTATTGATCTAAAAAAACAATTTAACTTTTTTTTTTATTAAAACAAAAAGTTCGGCTTCGGCCGAACATTGATATTATGGCCGAAGTTCGGCCTCGGCTTCGGCCGAAAAAAATGAGTTCGGTCGGACACTACAAATAATACGACATGACAATTTAGCATACGGACGGACATGGTGTTTTCAATTAAATTTGTATGATATTTTGAAAAGACATGAATGGGGTACCGGCCAACTGTAAACAAGTACAAGGGAGTAGATTCCAACGATATATTAATTTTTCCCAGATTCACTCTAGATTTCGAGTTATGGATTTTTAAAGAAAATTTAAATTTTGAAATTTTATAGACGGATCGTCTGCTAAAATCTCAACAGAGCAGCATGTTCTTTTAGAAAAATGTAAAATCTTAAAGTTTATGTGTAAACATTGTTCAACATTGCCTAAATAATGCAATATACAGGCTAAGGAATGGATTTTCATCCCTTTTAACAACATTGGAAAACAAGTTAGACTCAAAATTTATTGAAAGTAAACGTAAACTTGAAGGAATTAAATTTCCTTTCACTGTGCTTCAATAAATGCTGAGGATGTAGATCAGATAAATCTGATCTTAAAAATTGCTTTGATGTTATTAATGTTGTTGAGAAAGCTGCTGCTGGACGAATTGGTTTTTTTTTTGGAAAGGCACAACAACATTTTACAGAGAAGATTGAACCGTTCAAATGTCATAATTGTCGGATTACCAAAAAATGGTGCTTTACAATCAGATGTGTTTTTAAATGATCATCCAACAGATTCTGCTAGAAAGACTATTGCTATCTGTCGGAAGTTGAAGGAGAAAAACAAAATAGCTAAATATACGTTAAAGAATTATGATATTCCTAAAGTCAGAGTGAAAATGTTGGATAATAGTGAGAATACACTTATCTATGAACAATGTTAATTATAATAGCTCCTTTTCTATTGTAACTTCGTGATCTAATGCTGGTCTCATTGTATTGTAGATATATATTATATTTTGCCTTTTAGTTTAAGTTTAAAAATCTAAGTTTTTATATTCATTGTACAAGCTTGAATTTGAAGCCCAATTATTCTAAGTTTAGTGAAATTAGGAACCTATTGGATGGTAATTTCTTGCAAGTATTTGGTTTCAGCGAGATATGTTTGAAAGGATACATACTATCTCTACTAATGTCATTGATATTGCTGGATATGTTTGCCATATGAATGATAAACGCGGTGTAGCTATCTACATTTCTGAGAGTATAAAACAGAAGGTTGTGTATATCGGTCAAAATTATAGAGTAGCTGAATGGATGTTTGTGGAATTGATTTTTTTATGATGTCAAAGATTTGGTAGGAGTTGTAAATTTACTAGGGTATTCAAACGGTTAACCGTTACAAACAATAAAATAAAAATCATATACAGTGGTGTAAATTGAAATACGGACACAACCATGCAACAAATTAAAAGTTAAAATTAACACATAAATCTTAGGGGAAAATTATCAATAATATTTTTATATTAGTGTACAACAAACAACAACTTTTCATTTTAAGTTATAGTTTAAAATTAGTTGTTGAAATTTAGAAAAATGAATTGAATTGAAGGTTAGGGACAACAAGCTAATTGTACAAAATAATTCAAATTTCTAGCATTTTTTTGTTGGTAATATAATATTGGTCATTGTATTTAGTAGATACAATTATTTCTGCATCATAATTAAGCCAAGTTTGGAACATAGAGTTAAAAATGTCTGGAATATGAAAAATCGCAAAAAATTGCGAAATAAATGGAATTTTTGCATTTTTTGTGCCAAGCTATTTTGTTGGAATTGTTTATCAATTCTAAGATAAACAAAAGAAGACATGACTACTTTTAAATGATTAAACATTTTTTTTTTTTATTATTATTCTTTTAAATAACCGAGCCCAGAGGGCCATATATGGCTAAAAAAATATCTACTACACAAGACTACTGTATTATATAAATAAAAAAAAAAAAACTATAAATTTAACAATATAATTAATATAAAATAGTATATTATTATAAAAGAATAAAAACTTTAGAAGTTAAAAGAAAGAATAGAAAAACTATATATTATATTTAAATTAATAAATTTTAAATTAAACAGTTTTTAAAAGTAACAAAAAATAAAAAAAAATATATAATAATAGACACAAACGTATATAATACTCCTCATTTATCCTTCTCAAAAAAAAAAATGTCCCTAATGAATATAGTTGCGTTCAAATATCAGATGTATACTAACAAATTTAATAAATTTGTGAATAAAAAGGTTTAGAAAGGTTTAAACAGGTTTAAACATTGTTATAGCAGGCATATTCTCTAAGCTTGGCCCTAAATACATTGACAGAAAAGTCAAATTTTCTAAGTAATAGGGGCAACGAATTCCAAATTTCAGCTACCCTGTACTGAAAAGATCGTTGAAGAATTGATGTATTATGTATAGGATACTTCAATTGAGGGTTTCTTAAAGACCTTGAAAATACAAAATGTTCTAGCAAAATATTCCGGACATTTAGACCTAAAAACTTTATAAAAATGTATCAACAATCGCGTATGTATAAAACTTTTAAAACTGCATCCTAGAAAGTCTACTACATAATCTGAAACATGATCACGATATTTAAGGTTGTACACAAATCGAATAATTCGATTGAAAAGAAGGTTGTATCTACGCATTACCCGAGCCTTTACACCTGTAAAAACTTCAGCACAATACAATATATTGGACATCAATAGTGCATGCGCAACGCGCTTTTTTACATGAATTGGTAGATAAAGATTATTGCCTTAGTTTTCCTAGGATTAATACAAAGATTACAATTAGACATCCAATCTGAGACATCTGACATTATATAATTTATCACCTGCTCCAATACATCAGAAAACTGACGCTCACCAGAAAAAAGAAGCTGAATGTCATCTGCAAAAACAAAAGCCTCGCAAGAAAACCCTTCAACAATACTCATCATATCATTCATATAGAGTAAAAATAGCAAAGGTCCAATCACAGATCCCTGTGGAACACCGCTTGTCACTGTCGACCAATCAGAAACAGACCCCCTACAATGAACATATTGACGTCTTTCTGTCAAATAAGAAAAAATCAGCATACAAGCCGATTGGGAAAATTTAAAGAAATTGCATAGTTTACTAATTAAAATTGTGTGACTAACTCGATCAAAAGCTTTTGATAAATCGAGTGATAACAAAACTCCTATATCATTTTTATCCAAAATTCTTCTAATTGAGTCTGTAAGACCTACTAGTAATGATGCTGTGTTATAACCACGGCGAAATCCTGACTGATAAGGGCTAATTAAGCGATTTTTATCCAAATATTCTACCATTTGTTCCTTCATAACGTGTTCTACAATTTTGGATAATATAGGAACTATAGATATCGGCCTTAATTCATTACTTGATCCATTTTTACTAATGGGAACAACCTTTGCAACTTTCCAATTGGAAGGAAATACAGAGCAAGTTAGAATATTATTAACTAGATGCAAAAATTGCTTCTGAACATATAGGAAAATAATTTTCAAAAATCTTAACGGCAAACCATCTGGACCAGATGCATAAGATTTAATATTACATAATGCGAAATATAATTCATTCAAATTAATAGCACGAAATGAAAAGCCAT
Organism: Delia radicum; assembly: GCA_021234595.1. NCBI lineage: Eukaryota > Metazoa > Arthropoda > Insecta > Diptera > Anthomyiidae > Delia > Delia radicum. The sequence goes on along the minus strand of CM037851.1, from coordinate 277,341,184 downwards.
TGTCAACAAAATTCAGATTGGAGCTAAAAGGGTCGATGGTGTCAACTGTCCTATGAGACAAAAATTCCCTATTTAATTCAACTGCATCTAAATTATCAACAAATTCTACATTTTCTACACCCCCATTGGATCTTAAAATTTTCCACATACCCTTAGCATCAAGGTTATTAAATTGATTAAAATGAGCATTCCTTTTAGCATTACGAATAACAGTTTTAGCTCTATTTCTAATCCTACAATAAATTCTCCAGTTCTCCTGTGAGGGGAAACGAAGATATTCCCTTAAAGCCAAATCTCTTAGAGATAGATTAAATTGAATATCTGGTGTATTAAACCAGTTTTCCTTAGCTACGTGAAATTTACACCTTTTGACGGGAACATGTGAATGCAAAAGGTCAATACACTCCATCAAACTACAAAGTTGGTAATCAATATTTGGACTACCAAAAAATTCAGTAAAGTCAAATTGGAGCACCTGATTTTCCAACAACTCAAAGTCAACATTGTTGTAGTCTTTAAACTCAACATAATCATCGATAGGTGTAATAAAAGTAGAAACACTCATAAAAATAAAAGAATGATGTGATATTGCTGGGCACTGCATCTGATTGGACAATATGACAGATACGGAAGGACTCACAAGAAAAAAGTCCAATAACGAAGTAGATGAACGCGATACATCGAAGTGAGTAGGGAGGCTATTATGAAGACAATATAGTCCTAGTCTCTGACAGAATGAATGAACTGTATTGGAGTGCACTATATCAAACAGGTTTAAATTAAAGTCACCCATAATTATAATGTTAGAGTACTTAACCAGCATATTACTTAATCGTTCCTCCATAATTCTAATATTCTCCGCATTCTTATTAGGAAGATAAACAACTCCGAGTAAAAACTTGGCCCCTTGTGTTTCAACTTCAATAAAAATTGACTCAAATTTACCATAATCATCTGATTTATAAACAACTTTAGCTTTAATTTTGTTAGAAACAAAAAACCCCACACCTCCGCCTCTTTTCTTATCCAACGGTCCATCATTCCTAGTCCAACTATTACCGTTAATGCCTACACCAACACTAACTCCTCTCTCATCATGCCTATCATTCCTGTGGAAAGTATATCCCGGTATCGCAATAACTTGTGAGGATATATTTTTCTTTAACCAAGTTTCACTAACTCCTACAATATCTAAAAGACAATCTCGAAGAATATGCCTTATTTCATCAAGTTTTGATGAAGACGATCTTGTCATAAAACTTAAAGATCATTTCTAGTTTAATTTTGTTTATTGCGATTTTACAATTAATATTTCGCATTTCTGTTAATTGTACTTAATTGTACACGTTAAATTAAATAATGACGTTAATAGTAATAGCTGATTATACATATTAGCACGTTGATACAATATTCGTAGATAAAAGCAACTGGATAATAAATGATACAATTAAAGTGCAAACGATCAAATAACTCACATTTATTATTTGTTATAAGCACATAAATGAGCCATTTAACTATTCAATGATTTTAAATCTACCACTATTTTTTTACATCACCACCATTTTTTGGTTGTTTTCAGACTTTTTTAAAAATTTTGTTAAAAGTTAAGTTTAGTTAGTTTTAAGTTATAAGAACATGGAAGTTTTTATTTTCAGCGTCTGAAGAATATAAACTGGAAAAGGTAAAATATAAACATTGATGGCGCCAGTTCGTATAACGTCTACTTTTAAGTACAATTAAAAAAATTTGCGATATTGTTTGAAAAAACCCAATAAATGAAGTTAAACTAGGGATGATCCTAAAAATATCTAAAAACAAATCAGATTTTTAAAAGTAAGTCAGATTTGTAAGGATTCAAAAGGGGTCATGAATTTTATTCTTTACCTTAGAATTTATAAACAACTCCAACAAAATAGCTTATCACAAAAAAATACAATAAAATATTTTTATTTCATAATTTGCAGCGATTTTCCATATCCTAGACATTTTTGAATCTAGGTTCCAATCTTCGCACAATTATGATACAGACATAAATATATCAATTAAATGCAATGACCAATATTATATTGTCAACAAAAAAATGCTAGAAATTGGAATTATTTATTTATTTATTTCAAAAATATTTTACAAAGTAAATTTATAAAATATAACAAGAAAGGCGCCGGGTAACCAGACCATATGCGCTCAAAAAATTAATATTAAATTTTAAATTTAGTATTTCGAAAGAAAAAAAAAAGTTTTAAATCTAAATAATTAAAGATAATTGCCCTTATACGTTTTTAATATTATGCTTCTGTAGACTTCTTTGTATGGTAGATAGATTGTCGTCAGCTCTACATTCCAGTATCTTCTCAAGCGGTTCATCAATTTTAGAATTTGGACATTCAACGAGTATATGATTAATAGTGAGGACAACATCGCAAAAAGAACATTTTAGTGGATCCGTTTTTTCATAATAATGATTAGTATTGAAAAACGCTTTACCAACTCTTAATCGTGCCAACATAACACATTTTCTTCTAGTAAAATTTTTGTTGTAATTGGGCCTGTTGAAAGGAGGGATTTGTTGCCTTTGTATATTTTTAAAAGGGTTTGATAAAGCTTTTGAAAAACATGGTGTTCCGTTGATTTCGTTTAAATGAAGTGCGCCCTTAGCAGCGCTGTCAGCACTTTCATTACCTAAATTGGAATTATTTTGTACAATTTGCTTATGTCCCTATTTCAATTCACACTCGAATTAGAGATTTTATATATTTTTTTAAATTAAAGCAACACGCTTTAAACTATAACCTAAAATAAAAAGCTATTGTTGCACAATAATCTAAAAATAATATTGATAGTTTTCCCTAAGATGCATGTGTTAATTTTTACTTCAAATCTGCTGCATGCAAGTGTCTCTATTTTAATTCACACCACTGTTATAACAAATTATATCCTACTACCCTAACCGAGCACTAGGTACTATGGTATTCGGTTCGTTGTAGCGAAAACAGACCGTCTTGTGTGAAACGAACATACGACCCCCGCGCTGATAAGCTAGCACGCTACCATCTAGCCTAGTTACTTTTTTTTTTAACAAGACTGCTTTTATAAAATATTAAGCACTGTGTCAGTTACCATCCCAGCCAACAAATTTCGGAGTGCTCAAAAACTATGATACTAAATTGATTCATATAGGACACACATAGGAGGGTTCTTTTTTTTGGAGCCGAAAATTATTCAAATTCTACACAATTATTTGGGCTCTAAAAATTATTTTTGCCAAAAAACATTTATATTTTGGACTAAAATATGAGCATTCATATTATATCATTTAAGACTACTCGAGCAAAGCCAAATTTAGCTAAAAACAATCAGGTCTACGGCCCTGATTAACTGAAAGCATAATTTTTTACAGTAGTGATAGACACCAGGGTAAGCACAAATTTGAAAAGCTTGCTGCACACACACAAAAGTCTAGCATAAGTATATCTAAATTTATTCAAATTTAAACATTTTCAGTTTTAAAGCACCGCCCACTCGAAAGGGGCGTGTCCGACAAAAAGATAACGACATTCTCCCACTCAGCATGGACTTTTCGTTCAGTGTACCAAGTTTCATGCATTTTGGTGAGTTGTACGTAAACTGTAGATAACACACTGTCACAAAATTAGAAAAAGTCGGTTTGAGTTAAACCGCGAGCTGATTCCAAATCTGTTCTCAAAATTTTTCCATCACGTCACAAGTCGCGATTAAAAACACGCGAATCGCGTTTTTAACCATTTTTGAAGTTTGGTACACAACCCATCCGAGCAGATTAAGTATTTTTGTTACGATGGTAGATATTTCGAACTTTATTCTCTATAATGCGTTAACATACGGTTCAAAATTGCTTATTATTATAGGTAAAAATTGAATTTGAAAAATACTCCATCAAAAAAATTACCAAATATTACACTTTTAAAAGTAGCCTAGGCCATGCATTTGACCAGCTTTAATTTACTTTAGGGCAGGGGTGCCCACGGCCTATGCGCTTGGTACTCAATTGTTTTTGTAAAAACACTTAGCTATAGGCTGTGTGTTTTAATACACATATAGAGCGCTCAGCACTAGCAATACGAAATATTCTTCACTTTATACACGCAAGCGCAAAGCAACAACACTTTCGTATGCTTTGCTGGTAAACATTGAAATATTTTTTTCTTTTTTCTTTGTATGGATTGGTTTTTACAACAAAAAATATTGAATAAAAATTAGTTTTTCTTTAAATGTATTGGTGTTTGCTCTTCCATAAGGAACTTTTGGGCACTCCTGCTTTAGGGTCACGATATAGACTTAGCTTTTTTTAATGTTGGCGAAAAGCATTAAAATTATTACACCAACTTTGTCTTTGTTTCAAATATTAGCTATCTTTAAAATTGTTCTTTTTTTTAGCGAATATCATATAAAAATGTATTTATATTTTTTTTTTTTTTTGTAGAAGGCATTTGATAAATGTATCTTTACGCTATTTTAACAATCAGTTTTAGAAAATTTCATTGCGGTATCTTTGAAAGCTAAGTGTATTCTAAATATTTATCTTTATTTTGAATCATTAGAAAGCGTCAATCGCATAATAAAAGGCTTTAATAAAGAGCCAAAATTGCCATTTTTGGCAAATTTAAACGCGATTTTCGCAAAATTGTGACATGATGTAAAAATTTGCCGTATTTAGGATCAGGGCATAAAAGAGTATATAAATCACATATCGGCATTCAAACCAGGTCGAGCTCTGTAATACAAAACTACAATTTTGAAAAAACCTAAAACCTATTATCTGTATTTGGATATTTGAGAGCTGTTAAACTACAATTCCATGCTCCTTAAATGCCACGAATATTTAATTAACAAAAACTTACCTTTTTCACATGTAACAATTTAGTATAGTTAAACTCTGGATAATTTGTGGAATCTGTTTGAAAAAGTTCCACATTTAAACGTATGGTGTTAATTGCTTCTTTATTACCAGTTGATGATGCTGCAGCTGCTGATGTAGTAGACTTTTCCGCTGGTGCTAAAAAGTCAGCACCAAATCTTATAGAAGATGACGTACCAGCCGTCATTAAGGAAGAGGATACAGTGCTACTGATAGTAGTTAAAGTAACACGTTTTGCTTCAGACATATTTTCGTAAAGTTTTTGTTAAGATGAAAAGTTTGTTGTGGAAATGTGTTTGTAGGGTGGATGATGATACGGTAATGAAGATAATCCACAAATTAAAACATAAACATTGTTCACCTTTACACTCGTTAGGAAAAACAACCGTTTTTTTTCCATTACACACTTTCTCTTTTGTGTTTCAAATTCGTGAGGTCAGAGCACCCTCTTCTTATTACGGATTCTCTTTTAACTCGAAATTATTTAATTTTATATATATTTTTTTTTTTTACAAATTAAAAACAATTTCACTTTCATTGACAAATTAAATATTTTTTTTTCTTTAACACTGTTTTGTTTAATTTCTCGATAATTAATACCTATAACACATTTTTCTTGTTAGAAAACGCACATTTTTCAGAATCTTCAGAAGTTTTTTTTTTTATTTTTTCAAAGATATCATTGAAAAAAGCGACGTGTTTATTTTTTCCAGCAAGTTTCTTTCCTTTAAATTTTTATAACTTTTTGTTTTTATCTTAGTTACTTTTGAACTATTTCAAAACATTCTAATTAATTTGTTGAATGTTTAATTATATTTTTAGTAAATTTTTAGGCACAATTATACAGCTTTTTAACAAATTTTCTAAATTTCTGCGACAAGAAACTGCAATTTTTCTTCGAGCGGCGCTCATTTTGCAACGTTGTTATTGGCTTTATATTTTGACAACTTAGTTGTATATTAGTGTAGGATTTGTATAATTTGGCAGTAAAAATTAATCGGTTACTTTTTTTGTGATATACGGTAATAGAATACAGACCGAAAACGAAATGCGGATTTCCTATTACGTTACGTTACCGCTCGAGTAATAGGACATTCACATGAACGAGATAACTAAATCACCTCATTTTTTTTCTTTATTCTTTTAAAATATGTCACAAAATTAAATGTCACAGATGAAATGAGATTATACTACAACGCCACTTATTGTTGAACCCCTTATTTCATGTAGGATTTTTGCTCAATCTTTCATTATTAGAACTTGTAGGGATTGGAACTACTTACCATACCATTTGAAAAATTTCACGTTAACACCTGGTACTTTTAGGCACATGCTTTTAGCTTACTTCCGAAGTAATTCATAATTGTATCATTTTATTTGCCTCTTATTATTAAAAGTTGTGATGGATAGGGACTTGATGTATAATGACGTTGTTTGTGCCTCTGCCATATCCAAAAAAAAAAAAAATTAAATTTAAAGCATACGTTTTGAAACATTAGACACTTTTTCTTTTCTTTTTTTATATAATCCTGTTTTAGGGATATTTTTTTATGTATATACGGCTATTTACATATAACATAAGAAATTTTGTAAATATTTATATGAATTTGTACAATCTATTAACAATGTACTTTGGGCTAAGTGGCTTATTGCGTTGCTAATAAATAAATAAATAAAATGACCTCTATTGCATACCTATGTTACTTTGAGGTGATACGGAAGGGATTCCGCGAAACCTTTAACCAGTCATGGAGGGACAGAATGGATTGCAGGGTATCTAGGGCGTTATGGCCCGCATTGGACGCAGGGGCAACCAAGGTTCTTTTGGGGATGGACAGGGGTGGTCTCAGGACCCTTACGGGGTTCCTGACCGGTCATTGTTCTGTCAGGGCTTTCACAAGCAGATGGGACAGGGACATACCGTATTTTGGCAGGTTGTGCGAGGACGTTAAGGAACTGGAGACAGTTTTTTTTTTATAATTTAACCAATACATACTCAGGTGATGACCCCTACTCATTTAAAAGTGAATTGGTCTCTAAATATTTCACAAGATGTTTGTTTGTATACAAACAAACTAGAAACATTATAGTTAAATATAAATACAATAAGTTAAATATCAAGAAAATGGAATTTTTTCTAAAAAGTTCGGTTAAAAACATAACTTGACGCTTAATGGGTTAATGGATTGGAAGTATTATATCTCAAACGAAAGGTGCTTCAATTAGCTTTCAAATTCTTAAATTCAAATTTTCTTTCGATCCGATTACAAATACCGAAGATACAAAGAGTTATGGACCTCCAAACTTTGGAGGTCCATAACTCGCCAACCAGGGGGGTCGCCGACAAAAAAATTTATTTTTTGGCTCAGCATTAAAAGTGATATTGCTAGTGAAAATTTGAAACTTATCCGAATTATGCCCGTATTGAATCGTCAAAACAAGTTTATATTTTAAAAATATGCGAAAGTTGGTAAAATAAACTCGGCTAAAACCCCAAACGAAAATCGATTGAGTAACCGAATACTTTTTTAATCGTCTATATACGCAGCACCACAAATTTCAACCACTTTCGCGTCTTTTGTTTTGATTCTTAATTTTCCCAAATTTTCAAAATTAAGTAATCCTACAAATGTCAAAGGCAAAAGGAAATTAAAAAATATGTTTGCGTTTAGTGTGCAATACTTTTTTACTTGCTATGGTTCTTTTGTTTTATAAGCAATTAAGAAAATCTAATACTACAAAAAAAAAAGATAAATAATTATCAAATTAAACGAAATTGGAAATAAAAACAAAATACTAAATAAAAATAAACAAAACGCTTATTAAATTAGCAATCATAATTAAAAGGTGAAGATAAGAATTGAAAGAAAAAAGAAAAAAAACTTACGTACACAATACCAACAAAGCGGAAAACTAAACTTTTATCAGCATAAATGGTAAGTATGGAAGTACTTAACTCGAAATACAACTAGCAAATTATTTATTAATAATGGTAACGTGTGAGTTGTTGTGAGGTTTCCTACTGCATTCGTTTCGAGACCGTGATTCAGTGATCAACAAATTTTTAGTCATACCGCACGTAAATAAAAATTTCCCTCATATTGTTACCGATCGATAGTGCGCTACATACAGTAGACGTAGTATAATAATAATTCAGCCGTACTTGTAATGAGTTTGATAACCATGTATCCGTGTTTAAAGAAATTTCCATATTCTAACAATTCGCAGATGAACTATGATGGACTATTATCTCAGTTAACGGATGAGAAATTAAATTTATTTCAAACGAGATCTTCGGCCGCTGCTAATGCCACCTCCAGTACAGCAGCAAATATAATACCAGTAGAAGAGGGTGCTATTGAAGAAGAACAAGCTGCAACCATACAATGTGTAAGAAAACCTATTGGTATACCCGTTCCAAATGCAAGTAAATCTGAAGTATCTACCCCGCAAAGGAAAATTTCTACTTCATCACGTTTCATAAATGCTTTTCAACAATTATATGCCACCTCAAGTGGTTCAAGTGCAAATAATACAGCGGAGAATGATGAGAATGATGGTAATACCGCCTCTTCGACACCAGCAGCTGGTAGAACTCCTACCAAAGGTATGGAGTCTAAATTGCTTACTATGTGGCATAATGTTAAATATGGTTGGAGTGGAAAATTAAAATCAAACTTTTCTAAAGAGCAGCCCGTTTGGCTGTTAGGACGATGCTATCATCGCAAATCTACTCCTTTAACATCAATGGAAACATCAGCTGACTTAACAAATAATCTAGCGCAAGATAATTCAAATGTTGGTATAATTTCTAGTGCCTATGATACCATACAACAGGTTAACTCAGATAATATAGTAACACCCAATAGCAATATACCAGCATCCTTGTATCCCACATTAAATCCTCAGCAAGTAGAGGAAATTGTAGTGCCTCAGGAATTGGCATTAGATGCTACAGAAAATCAAGTGGGAGATAATCCCTGGGAAGAGGGTATTGAAGGATTTAAACGTGATTTTTATAGTCGTATATGGATGACATATCGCAGAGAATTTCCTCTAATGAATGGCTCTAATTATACATCCGATTGTGGTTGGGGTTGTATGTTGCGCAGTGGTCAAATGTTGTTGGCTCAGGCATTAATATGTCACTTTTTAGGTCGCAGTAAGTTTTGCATACATTTTCTATTTATTTCTTAGTATTTATATCACAAAAAAATAAAATTTTTAAGGTTGGCGTTATGATTGTGAATCGCAATTGCACTCTACCTATGAAGACAATATGCATAAAAAAATTATAAAATGGTTTGGTGATAGTTCATCAAAATCATCACCATTTTCTATACATACCTTGGTGGGATTAGGAGAAAAAATGGGTAAAAAACCAGGAGATTGGTATGGTCCTGCCTCGGTATCATATTTGCTAAAGTAATTCTAAATAAAGGAATTTAGAAACAATTTTTTTTGGTATTAATTTTTTTATTTTTTTTTTCCAGGCAGTCTTTAAAAAATGCTGCCCAGGAAAATGCTGATTTTGATAATCTAGTTATTTATGTGGCCAAGGATTGTACCAGTAAGTATTTTTTTTTTTTTTTTTAATTTAAATTAAAAATTAATAATCAAAATTTCTTTTAAAGTTTACATAGGTGATATTGAAACGGATTGTTGTATACCGGAACCTACTCCCAAACCGCATGTACCCTGGCGTAAACCTGAACAACCAAAGTCTTTAGAAGCTAAACAAAATTGGAAATCTTTGATTGTGTTAATACCATTACGATTGGGTACTGAAAAATTAAATCCTGTTTACGCTCATTGTTTGAAATTGTTGCTTAGCACAGAATATTGTATAGGCATAATTGGTGGCCGGCCCAAAACACTCTTTATATTTTGTAGGATTTCAAGGTAAGCAAATAATAATGATTATTAAGCTTTATAATTATACCCTCTATTTTGATTCAATTTTCTAAAAATCGAATGCGATTTTTATTTTAATAATGAATTCTCTTTTATGCAATCTCAGGAAATTCATTCTTTGGAATTCACTAATTCGATCAATTTATCTTATTTGATTTTACCAATCCTTGAATTTAATCAATGAAAATTCAATCATTGGTAATTCAAACGATGGAGTTAATTCCATGTTTTACTCATTCGATTTATATCTAATTCTATTAATTCAAGTTAAAAAATTTGGAAAAAATCGATAAAATAGAAAATTGAGAAAAATCATAATTAAAAAAAATCGTCAAAATGGAAAATAATCGCCAAAATTAAAAAAAAAAACCATTGAATTAAAAAAAGCATCAATATTAAAGAAAAAAATTACCGAAATTTAAAACTAAAGTTCACAAAAATAAAAAAATCGCCCAAATTTAAAATTCAAGTTCTCCATACAAAAAAAAAAAAATACTCCAAAATTGAAAAAGAAATTTACAAATCTGTGAAAAATCGCATAAAATAAAAAAATCGCTAAATTGAAAAAAAGGTTACCCCATCAAAATAAAATTTACATCTGAAATCCAAAATCAGATCTCATTTAATATACATAGACTTTTATTCTTAACCAAGCTTATCTCAAAATTGAGATATCCAATAATATGCGATTAGATCCCTCAAATAGTTTACGAGATTAAGTTAGATCAAAATTAAGCTCAAATTTGGGAGATCCAAAAATATCTAATTTAAGATCCTAATGGATCCCAAAATATACCGTGTGATGAATTTAGATATACTTGGATTTAATTAGATCCAAAACGATAAGTAATTTTTGGTGGATAGAATTAGATATTTTGAGATTAAATTGGATTTACTTATATACCATGACATATTATTTTTAATAAAAAAAAATTTAAAGAAAAATTATTTGGACATCTGCGCATATACATATACCCAGCCAGAAAAATACAATCGGTAAAGTGTTAGCAAAGCGTCGGCGATGGTCGGTTACGCATTGGTAGAACGTTGAAATAACAATCTTAACAGTTTTGTTCTGTTACCCGATTGATAACAGTGGTCAACCGTTGGTTTGAACGAGCTTCCGTTGGCATAACGTTGGTAATTCAAAAAATTTGGCGCTTTTCAAATAGCTTAAATTAAATTAGTTTTGGGAAATGTGTATAGTAAAACACACTTAAAAGCACCAATACAGATATGTCATAGTATTATACAGCACTTATGTGTGAAATATAATAAAATATTTAAGAAAAATGCTTCTAATTGGTAACATGGTAACAATATTGGCAATGAATTTTGCGGGTGGTACTGGCAAAACACATGCTTTGCAAACAAAATAGTATTTTCTTAGTAGAATATTAGTTGTACCATTGGTAATTTTTAACACGGAGGTTTTACAAAAATAGCAGTGATTTCCCAGTACAATTTGTTTTCAATTTCTACGATTATATGTGTGGCAACCCGATTGAAACATTGATATAAACCATATTAAATTATATATAATTATTTACGGAAATTGGTGGATATAACTACATATAATTCTAAAAAATCTGATATAACCGGATTTAATTATGTATACATTTAATATGACATCATATACATTTTTTTTTGAATAATCTATCCTATATATAATTATATGTATAATATATATATAACTATATATAACTATAAATATATATACAATTATATATATATATATATATATATATATATATATATATATATATATATATATATAATTATATATAAACTTTTTCACTCGGCAATATATTGGATATATGTTCATTAATAAAATTTTTTTAATAAGGCTTAATATATCATTGTATCGTATGTTTTATATTAGCATATCTTGTATGTATATCTGATCATATGAAATAGTTATAGATCTTATATATGACTATTACTTTTATATATAATTGTATATGGCAAAACATACCATTATATATAAATATATAAAAGTGTTTGATTTTTAAGCACCGTTTATAACTATTATTAATATTTTTACTAACCCGATTGAAAAAATTTATATAAGCCATATCAAATTATATATAATTATATACTGAAATTGGTGGATATAATTATATTATTAATTATACATATAATTATATAGAATTCTATAAAATCTGATATAATCAGGTATAATTATATATAATTATATCAAAAATGTGTAGATATAATTGTATATAATTATATAAAATTAGATCAAATTATAAAAGTCAGATATAATTATATTATCATTTTACATTTTAAACAAAATTTTAAATAATCAACAGCGAATATAATTATATCTTATTATATATGACCACATATATGATTATAAAGGGTGTTTTTTATATAGGTATAGAATTTTAAGTTGGCAACACTTTTTTAACTGGCGGCCATTTTGTCAGCTGTCAAGTGATTTATGTTTAGTTTGGTTTGGCATTTCAACATGAATAGACTGACGCCTGAACAACGCTTTCAAATTGTGCAAATTTATTTTGAAAATCATGGTTCTGTTCGAAATACGTATATGGTATTTTTTCGCATAATTTTGTTTAGCGATGAAGCTCACTTTTGGTTAAATGGACAAGTCAATAAACAAAACTGCCTTATTTGGAGTGATGATAATCCTCAAGTGTATGTTGAGACACCGTTACATCCAGAAAAACTGACTGCTTGGTGTGCTTTATGAGCTTGTGGAATCATTGGTCCGCACTTCTTTAAAATCGATGCTGGTCAGAACGTTACAGTCAATGCTGACCGCTATATAGCCTTGAATTGGCCTCCAAGATCGTGCGATTTAACGCCGCTGGACTATTTTCTGAGGGGATATGTGAAGTCGCTAGTCTACGCCGATAAGCCCGAAACGATTGACCACTTGAAGGACAACATTCGCCGCGTTATTGCCAATATACGTCCACAAATGTTGGAAAAAGTCATCAAAAATTGGACCTCCAGATTACACTTCGTCCGAGCCAGCCGTGGCGGTCATACGCCAGAATGTTTTTAGATGATTTTTTAACCCGGGTAACAATTTTAATATGGAGTCTAATATAATTATATCTCATTTGATAAGTACAGATATATAAACACATACAAATTTATCCGAATAATGGGTCATCTACATGTATCTAATTATATCAAATTAGATATAATTTAGTACAGTTTTATCCGAGATTTTTCCATATATCAGATTTTATGTAGTTTTAGGCGATATTAGGTATGTTTGTGACTTGAAGTTATGCTTAAAAGTATTTCAGTTAAAAATTTAAATTTTCAGAAACCAAATTTTTAAAAGACCCATTTTTGTTTAAATTAAACAACGAAATGTTTAAAAATTATCAAGAAAGAATTTAGTGTTTAATGTTTTGTGTTAAACTTTAAAATTTAATGAAAATTGCTTAAAAGCGGGAAAATTAATTAATTTAAATTACCACTGCACTGTTAACACATTTTTTTCGAAACTCTCTGAAAACCAGTTCAGGTTTCTAGAAGAGAGCGTTTTAAACGGCTTGTTTAAACAAATAAAACACCCACCCCTATAACATTCTTAATGGATTCTAAATTTTCAATTTTAAAAATTGAATAGTTGCTTAGTTCCACTATAGGCAAAATACTTTCTGTCACTGATAATGTTTTGAGGTTAACAAAATAGGGAGATTAATCCTTCATAAACAAAATATCGTATTGATCCATTACACCGACCGTATAGGTTTCGGGTTAACCCTCCGATGAGTGACAGTGGCCGAAGTAGGAGTAATTTCAGTTTGAAAGGCAAAAAGGTCCCTAGGGACCTTCTCACTCATCGGAGGGTTAATTATTGTGTATAACAAGGCCGTGTAAAGTTTGCTGTTTATTTCAGCTTGAAAATTTTTCGAACAAAAAATTTGATTTTCTTCCTCGGTGAATTTTGTTTTTTTTTGCCTAGCGTTTTAAATTTATTATATGTTCAAACTTCAGGTTCATTAAAACCATACATTTTTAGATTCAACATCATTTTTTAAAATTAATATTTATATGTACTTAATTGAATTAACATAAAAAGTACTGATCTCTAAAACATTTACAATTTTTTAATTTATTTATGTATTTTAATAACCTACCCCAAAGGCCATAATCGGTTACAAAATTCTACTAAATTTTACAAAATAAACAATATAATTTTATATAAATAAAATAATAAAAAAATTCGATAACCTAAATACAATAATACTAAATATAAAAATAAGAGTGATAACAGTTTTGTATTAAATATCCAGGCATTACGAGAGAAAAAAAAAACACGAGCGAACCTTAATTTAAAATCCAAAACCTAAAAAATCAAGTTTCTTGTGAAAATAATTGAAAATGTTATACGAATTCATAGACAAATCGAATGTCTTCAAAGTATATGTAAATTTTTTGTGTTCACGGGTGGCCCTAACAAGAAAAGATCGCCCCCATGGCGGGGTAAGTTTCGGAATAAGCAATTGTTTATTCCTAGTAGATTAAAAAAAAAACGAATGTAACAAAAATATATCGATTAAATAAAATGCCAAATAGTTTTTCCGTAATTTTTTTAGCGAGAAGATATTTCTTCTAGATTTTTTTTTTGAATTTTGTTTTGTTGAATTTATTAAAAAAAAAAATCTTTTCATACCAATGAATATAAAATCCGGCACGGCCGACTTTAATGTTTACATTTTTTTTTTATTAAGAACAAAAATTTCTTGTTTGTTAAATTATCTTTCTAGAGGATAAATTAATACATTTGGATCCTCATTATTGTCAAGAAATGGTGGATGTTAATCAGGAGAATTTTCCTTTACACACGTTTCACTGTAAGTCACCACGAAAATTAAAAGCTAATAAAATGGATCCCAGTTGCTGTATTGGCTTTTACTGTCAGACGAAAACCGACTTTGATAATTTTGTAGAATCCGTGCAAATGGTAAGTAAATTACAAAAAATAACACACAAAAAAAAAACAGAAAATTTAATTTAATTTCTTTTACTTAAAAGTACTTACATCCTATGCGTTGCGCTTCGGGTACTTTGGAAAAAACATTACCACCAACCCAACAACAAATGCCTTCAAGTTTGACCAATAGTTTTACCGAGACCTCATCATCGTCACAATATGCGGAAATGAACTATCCATTGTTTTCATTTTCACGAGGACGTTGCTTGCAACATGAAACTCTTAATGAGATGAGTGATTCTCTCTATAAGCCGTTACACAGGCAATTACAACAAATTAATAATGATTCTTTGACACAAGCAAGTAATGATGATGATAGTGAAACTGAAGAATTTGTATTACTTTAAATGAATTATATTAAGTATGCAAGCTTTAATTTTCACTAGCTTTGGTAAGAAAAAGAAAACTAATAATCATATTCTAACATGACAATATGTCATTGTCGCACATTTTTGTTTATGTCATTTGCTTTCAAAGTTTTCTAATGACATAAAAAAAAGTTTCATTAAACTACTTTTTAATTTAAAACTTAAAAAATATGACAATTATTTCAGTTATTACAACAATAACTAATGACAATTGTGCATCCCCCCCTCTAGTTATAATCATGTCATAAAAGTTTTGATTAAAGGGTATATATCTTTTATACCTCATGCCATTATACTATATACAACAAAAAAATATTTGTTACATATGTATCTCAAAAATTTAAGACTTATTTATTTTCATTTTTTTTTTAACAATTCTTTCTTTTTACATTAAACGGATCAGTTGAATTAAAAAATATATATATATTTTATTAATAATAAATCCTATTGTTTTATAATGCAAGAAATTTAATTTTATTTGTGTTATTATTCATATTACTATCATCTACACATTTTCATTTATTTGTCTTATCAATTAATGTTTACTTTAATTTATTTCTAGTTTAAGTTTACCCTACTATAGTAGAGTATTTTGTAGAAGTAGAAAATAATTAATTTTTTAAATATTGTATGTCAATGTCATTTGGATTTTATTTTTCATTTAATAAGGTATTTACATTGCGTTTATAATCTCACAGATTATGATTTTAATATTTTGTCATTATCTTTATTGTTTACATTGTTCATTTTGATGATTATAATTGTTTGAAAGATTATATTGAGCACTTATGAAAACAATTTATCAGTTTTTTTTTTTGCTGTGAAGGGAGATATAACGTTTTTTTATATTATATAGTTTGCAACATTAAAATAATCCGATAATCCGGCAGATTACCTGATAATTTGCCAGATTATTTTAATAATGCATTTACACTTCCACGAAATCTGGTTTAAAATCGAGTTAAATCCAGTTACAAATCACGCTCGTTTACATTATAAAATTTGGCAGGCAAACTGGATTTTGGCTGGACAACAACAACATTTAAACAAAACAAAATTTATAAAATAACCTCAAACTGAAAATTTAAATTTGCTGGCGGAAAACAAAATTTGCAACTATTATGAAAGAAACAATGTTAATTTTGCTGTAAAAAGTGTTTTTTTTTTTAAAGGGGATGACTTTTTGTAAGCTCGGTATTTCTTTTTGTTCTTCTGGCCACCATATCAATGATGTTTGCATAAATTGTCTTCGCCGAAAACAAAAATAAGTAACTGGATGCTGAATTAAATTTTTTTTTTAAATTTTCTTATTTTTCTTCGATCTTTTTGAATAAATTTTTTGTCTTTTGTTTTATTGAGCTAAAGATAATTTATTTTATAATTATAAGTATTTATTTTCAATATTTCGTCTTCGCATTGGAAGACTTCTTCAGGGAAAATTTTTTTATAATTAAAAAACTTAAAAATAATAATTACAAAAAAGGCGGGAATTTTCAATTTGACATTAGAAAATATTTTATTTTGAAAATTTGACATTAGAAAATATTTTATTTCCCGCCTTTTTGTAATTATTATGTTTAAGTTTTTTAATTATAAAAAAATTTTCCCTGAAGAAGACAAAAGACAAATTTTATTTTTTTTTTAAATAAAAAAATTTAATTTTATTGGGTTTTATTTAGTTGTCCTAAATTAAATTAATTGATTTTATTTGTTTACATGTTTTTTTCCACAAGGTTATGCCATATTTTCAAATTTCTCCCCCAAAATAGGGGAAAACACAGTGTTGTATCGCTACAACCTAATATAGAACGTAATTTTAAACCAGATTGTCCGACAATTTAGTTATGTAGTTGTATGGAAAATCTGGTTTGAAAGTACGTTTCATAACCAGATTGTCTTCAAAAGCCGGTTTAAACCCGAAAAAAAAAAATAATGTAAATTCACTATAACTCATTTAGGACACGTCATAGATCCGCTGGACATGTTTCAACCAAACTTTACATATACAATAAAACCCGGTTAAGACAAACTTCGAGTGGCCAGAAAAATTACTTCGTTATAACCGAGGTTTGTATTAACCGGAGTAAACATTGTACAAACAATTTTTTTGTCCACAAAATCTTAACAATTTTTAAAAACTTTTTCAAATATTGTTAAATTTCCGATACATTTGAGATAAAATGTAACGGGTGATTACTATTAAATGAGATTTTTTAATGTATTTCTTAATGAATTTAATTGGTTTACATCTTTAAATAATATGTAGAATCTTAATTTTCAATTGTATGTATACTACTTGAGACTTTGTGTAAAAATAACGTGCAAAAAAGTATCTTCGAAATTTTACTTTGTAAATTTTAATAGAAAAATTACTGTGAACCATTTAATGATGAAAGTAGTTCTCATTTTTGAATGCTAAAAAATAACTAAATCCTACAAAATATAATTATAAAAAATATTTGCATAAATACCAATATTGTGGATGCCGCTTTACAACTTATATAGACCCAAATTTAAAGGCTCAGATTATGTGAGTGCGTGAAATATATTAAAAGTTACATTTGCAAAATCACTTTAAAAGGTTTAAATTAAGAACACGAGTCAAAAAAATTGTAAAGCGTTCGATGGATATTAATAAAATTCCGATTTTCCTGCAGGTCATAATTAAAAAAAAATTATTTTTAGAAGGTGAATGTTATATATCTTAAGGAGACTTTATTTTACAACGAATGAGTTCGATTTTTATTTAATACACTTCAGAATTTTGAAGAATGAGTAAATCTTAAAGATAGATTTTAAAAAATTACCTAAAATTCTTTGCAAAACAAAACGCAAAAAGCTACATTACTTTGGGGGTTTTTTTTTTCTTAATTAAGTTTTTTTTAATAACAAAGTTTAAGTTAAAAATTCTCCAAAGCTGCCCTTTTAATATTTTTTTTTTTAAACTTTAGATTGGTTATTCTCAGATAACTCCAGAACTGATACCAGTTTAAAAAGTTTGAAAAAATAAAAATGTGATTGATAAAAATTGCTCTAAAGTCCGTACAAGAGTAGGTAGTAGAGTAACGTATGGGCAAAAAAATACGGGAAAATTCAAAATATTAAAAAAAGAAATAACCAACCAAAGCAGATTTTAAAAATACGATGAAGCAATTCTAAATTTTAATATTTTCTCATCAACATAACAATTAAACATACAAAACTTTAGACTTTTTTTTATAGGTATTATTAAATAATCTCTTAAAAAGTTCTCATCGAAAATAATTGTTTGGAAACTCTGAATAACAGTTTTCATAAAATTTTTTGTAATAACGATTGTAGAAGATGTTGAAATATTTTAGAGGGTTTAAACAACTTAACTATCTTTATCCAATAAAAGATATAGCCGTTTTAAAGTACTAGGAATAGTTGACCCATAATGAGTTAAACAAGATTATGACTGCAATGTAAATACCCTATAGAAATATAATTGTTACATTACAAATACTAAACACTCTAATTAATACACACAAAATTTATTTGTTATGAACATTTGCAATATGTATTTATCAATTCAATCGATTTCCAAATTGGAAATTGTCGAGAAAAATATTTTTCATTAAACTCTGAACGTAACGAAAAAACTTTAATATTTTTTATAATTTATATTAATGAAAGACTTCATTTTCAATGAAATAAATCGATATAGAATCTATTTTGTTAGTTACGCAGTTTTTAAAAAATTTTGAATTGACAGCCCTTGTTAATTAGAGTCTTAAATGCCAACATACTATATTAATATATTAAAAACAAACATTCAAATATAATTATGATGATATAATTTAAAAAATATGTACGTACCTTATTCTAAACTAATTTATTACTGACAAAAATTTATATTTATTTAAGAAAAATGCCTGCAGTCTTTATACTTTATTTTTATCTAATTAGTACATTTTAAAAGTCTTTTTTGCCGTTACATTAATTCTAGTATTTAAAAAAATCTATCATACATATAATGCGATTAATGTGTAATTTATTATTTGACATAATATAAAAAATATAAACAAAATAAATATATAAATCAATTTAAACAGAGACCAAATATAACTTTTATTTTTTCAAAAAAAAATCACAAAATAATGTAGAACAAATTTTACTTTTAAATAGTGTACTAATAAACGTATAAGAAATAAAATGACAATATTAACCGCAATAAACATCTATAACACTATGATAAAACCACATTTTGAATATGGGTCAACCATTTTATTTACCTGCTGTTCAGACCAACAAATAAATAGGCTACAAAAACTACAAAATAAGGCTATGCGCTCAATTTTAAAATGCAATCGGTTTACTTCAAAAAGATATATGTTAGACACACTGAAATGGTTAAACATTCAGCAAAGGCTGCAACTAAATACAATATTTTTTATCCAAAAAATGAAAATGGGAAGTTCACCCGATTACTTGATTTCATTTCATTTCATTTATTAATTCAAAAACCAAGCCCATAGGGCCAAATATGGTTCGAATTCAACAATAAATTTTTACAAAAAATAAAAAAATAAATTTATAATTTAAAGGAATGCCTAAAATAAATAAAATTATAACTAAAGTTTAACGGTCCAAAATGTAGCAATAAGAATATCAAAATAAGTAGACGATTAAAAAATAAAAGAGTTGTATATTTAAAGTATTTCGGTTATATTTTTGCTTAACAAACTTCAATCTATGAACTCTAAAGTATTGAAACTGTTAGAAAGAAAAAAAAGAAAAAAAATCTTTTTTTTTATCTTATTCTTTATAAATATCAATTTAAAATGAATATAGGTTATAATTTAGGCCCTATTTGTAGCGATAACAGTTATTTGAGTAGTTGTGTTGGAAATTTTTGTAATGACCTTAAGGTGGGTCATTTTAATTGTCAGAGCTTTAAAGTAAAACATTCTTCATCTAAATTGAGTGAAATAAAAAATATTTTAAATGAAAGTATTTTGAATGTTGTAGGGATAAGTGAAACTTGGCTTAAACGTAAAATTCTTTCAAATATTGTCAATATACCGGGTTATAATTTGTTGAGAAATGATCGAAGATATAGACGTGGTGGTGTAGCAGTTTTGTTATCCAAGGGAATTAAATACAAAGTGGTGTCGACATCTGCTGAATCTAGGTTATGTGAATATATTTTTTTGGAGATCGAATTGGGTTCTTCTAAAATTTTGTTTGGTGAAGTTTACCTTCCCAGTGGAGACATTGTTGCTTTTGAGGAAGCTGTGGGGGATATAGTGGTGAAGTATGAAAATGTGATTATAACAGGGGACTTTAATCACAACTTGTTTTGTCCAACGAAGTCAGCAGTATTGCATGCCTTGTGTAACAGATTAAATCTTTCCTATGCTCACAACTCTTTACCGACACACTTTGATGTTAAAAGTAATTCTACATCTTTACTTGATTTTTATATTTAAGTCCCAACTTAAAATTCCTTGCGTCTTCTCAAATGCAATGCCCTGGTATTTCGAGACATGCTTTCATTTTTTCCGTAATTAAATTGCCCTGTATAAAACAGGTGCAATATGTTGAATTTCGTAATTATGATGCCATTGATATGGATAGTCTGAATCGGGCTGCTTTGTCATGTTGCTTTGATCCGATATTCCGGACCAATGATGTTGATGTTCAGCTTGCGAATCTCATGTCAAATGTAGATGCCTTGCATGATTTAGTACCAACGAAGAGACGTAAGATTTTGGATTTCGATGATAACAAGTGGTTTTCATCAAGGGATATAACTTTTAATATTTCTCTTCGTGATCTTGCATATAAGGCTTATATTGATGATCGTAGTACTGAGAACTGGAGGATATTTTGTCGAGTAAGAAATAGAACTAAAACTATAATTCGAAAAGCAAAAGAAGACACCATGAACAAAGGTTTAAGGGGCTGGATAGTAAACATATGTGGAGAATTTTAAAGTCAAATGGTTGTGTGGAATCACGAGATAATGTCAATGATGTTGACCCAAATGATATAAACGATTTTTTTATTTCAAATCAGTCATATGAGTCAACAAGTGATTTTTTAGATGAATGTAACTTTGTTAATGAGGATTCTTTTTCTTTTCAAGGCATAAATGAGAGCGAGGTGTATTCAGCACTTTGTAAAATTCGTTCGAATGCTGCTGGTCATGACAGTATACCGCTTAAATTGTTAAAATAATCTTTCCTTACATCTGTATGCCACTCACTCACATGATTAATACAATTTTTTTGACTTCCAGATATCCCAGATCTTGGAAAATAGCACGTGTGGTCCCGATTAAGAAAGAGGGAAATTCAAACGCGTTGGATAATTTACGTCCGATTTCTATGATACCTATACTTTCGAAAGTTGTAGAACACATTGTAAAAGATCAGATGTTAGGCTTTATTAATAGAAATAATTTGATTCACTCACATCAGTCAGGCTTCAGGCAAAATTATAGTACAACCACCCTTTTGATTGGGCTAACTGATTCAATTAGACAAAAGCTGAATGACAAGAAATGTAGTGTGCTGATTTCATTGGACTTGTCAAAAGCGTTTGATAAAGTTTTACACTCAAAGTTAGTGTACAAGTTATGTAGTATGTATAATTTTTCTAAATCAGCCTGTAAGCTGGTGCAGTCGTATCTCCGTGATAGATCGCAGTTTGTGTCAGTTGATGGTAGGGAGTCATTGACCTTGGAGGTTACTAGTGGTGTACCTCAGGGGTCAGTAATTGGCCCCATTTTGTTTATGATGTACCTGAATGATTTTGTTAATATTTTTGATAATAACTCAACTGAGACATTTTTATATGCTGATGATGTTCAGATTTTGTTTTCATCAGATAGACAATTTTTAGATGTGTTGAAAGCCAACATTGATTACTTTCTTAGCCAAATCAGTCTATGGATGCGGGAGAATGGGTTGAATATTAATTTTGGTAAAACTCGGGCAATGTGTTTTGGTTTAGATTCAAATGACTTAAATATATCGTTGGATAATGTGGGGCTAAATTTCGTTTCTGAAATGAAATGTTTAGGCGTTTTTATAGATAATAATTTGAGTTTTGCAAAACATATTGATCATATATGTTCCCGTGTTAATAGTACCATTAGACGGTTATATTCATTAGATTTATATTTGCCTCTCCGCGTGAGGAAGCATGTTGCCAGTTCACTGCTCATGTCGCAGATTATTTATGCGATGGAAGTATTTTCAGGTACAAACAGTGTTGTTCTAAGAAGGCTGCATCTTACTTTTTACCGTATTATTAGATATATTTATAAATTGAGATTAAGGGATCATGTGTCTCCCTTTGTAATGGACTTTGTTGGATTTTCTTTTGAGAATTTTATTAAATTGAGAATTTTGTTACTTTTTCGAAAAGTCGTTATGCGGAATTGTCCTGAGTACATTAGAGATGATTTTAGATTTTCTAGATCAAGTAGAAACCCTCAGATAATATGTCACCGTATATCCTCATCTATATATGAAAGATCTTTTCATGTACGTATAACTAGGGTGTGGAATATCCTTCCCATAGATTTAAAATTATTTGCATTCACAGATACCACCTTTAAGCGTAAACTTAAACAACATTTTGATGCTCTTTAATTGATTAATTTACCCCCTGTTCTTTTACGAGGGTTTCCATCACTGACTATAATTTATTATATGTAAATTTCTGTTATAAGCTAGTTAGGGCCTTTAGTTTTTAGTATTTAGGTTTTTAGTATTTAAGAAATTGTTTTTTTATATATATACTTTTTTTTTCTTTTGATTTGTAATTTTTGATAATGGAGTAGTATTTGAACCATATTTGGCCTTATAGGCTTGGTTCTTAAATTTGAAATAAAAAAAAAAAAAAAAAAAAAAAAAATATAAAAAAAATATGAAAAATGATCGTAAATTATCAAAATTATAGTGAGTGATTAAAAAACTGCATTAGTTTGCGTTTAAACGTAGCACTTGCAACAACAAAGCTTTAAGAGATCTAGGTAATGAATTCCAGACTCTAGTTAGCCTCACATTAAAGGAGCTCTCGAAAATAGAAGAGTTTATACGTTGAAAAACTATCTGAGGGTTTCTACTCGATCTTGTAAATCTAAAGTTGTCAACAATGTAACCAGGACAGTTCGCTCTAATTAGCTTGTAAAACAATAACAAGATTCTCAGTTTTATAAAATTCTCAAAAGAAAAACCAAGAAAATCCAACACAAACGGAGAGACATGTTCTCTTATCCTCAATCTGTAAACATATCTCACTATACGGTTAACTGTAAGATGAAGACGTCTAAGAATATTACTGCTAGTACCCGTAAATACCTCCAAAGCATAAATTAACTGGGGCATAAGAAGAGCACTAGCTACACGTTTCCTTACATGTAGAGGCAAACAAAGATCAAGAGACCATAATCGTCTCAACGTAGCATTCACTCGAGCACACACGTAATCAACGTGTTTCGAAAAACGTAACTTATCATCTACAAGAACGCCCAAACACTTCATTTCCGAAACAAAGTTGATACTAACACCTCTCAATGATACACTTAAATCACGGGAATCAAAACCGAAGCACATAGCCTTTGTTTTGCTAGGATTTATGTCTAACCCATTTGTGTCCATCCACCGTACAATCTGAACAAGGTAAAATTCTATGTTTGCCTCCAAAACATCAAAGAATTGTCTTTCTCCAGAAAATAAAATCTGTACATCATCTGCATATACAAAAGTTTCAAAACAGTTATTATCTATTACATCAATAAAATCATTCAAATAAATCATAAATAAAATAGGACCAATTACCGATCCCTGCGGAACACCACTGGTAACCTCCAAAGTACAAGAGTTCCTATCTCCAATCGAGACGAACTGCGACCTATTTTCAAGATATGAGCTTAGAAGTTTGCAAGCGGATTTAGAAAAATTAAAATAACTACATAATTTAGTTATCAATCTAGAATGCACAACACTATCAAAAGCCTTAGATAAATCCAAGGACAACAACACACCACACTTTTTCTCATTGAGCTTACGTCTTATGGAATCAGTCAGCCCAACAAGAAGAGTTGTAGTACTATAATTCCGCCTAAAACCAGATTGACTTGGATGAAGCAGTTTATTGCCATCAATATAATACATCATTTGATCCTTAATAATGTGTTCAACAATCTTTGAAAGGATGGGAATAACAGAGATTGGACGTAAATTTTCTAACAAATTTGAATTGCCATCCTTCTTAATCGGTACAACACGTGATATCTTCCAATCATTAGGGAACTTGGATGTCATAAAAATTGTGTTCACAATATGAGTGAAAGGACCACATATATAAGGATATATAGTCTTAATAAATTTTGGGGGTATACAATCATAACCCGCTGCATTTGAACGTATTCTACAAAGAGCATAAAACACATCATCCTCTACTACAGGTTGAAAACAAAACGAATTTTCCTCTATAAAATTAAGCTCATCAAAAAATGATGAAAACGTTGGTGGTTCACACGACTGACTGGAAATAAAAAATTCATTAACAAATAAGATATGTTGGAGAGGTACAACCTTACAACCTTCGGAATGGCTTAGATTTTAGACCACAGCGAGCAGATACAAATGCAATGCAGAAATCGTTATTTTACAAAGGATTGAAACTTTATAATATGATGCCTAGTGACGTCAAGAATGAAACAAATATAAATCTTTTTAGAAAAAAAACTGTAAACTTTATAAAAAATGTTAATTCCAATCAGAGTATATAATATTTTGTTAAATTAATATAAAATGTCAATTTAAAGTATTTTAAATACTATTAATAAAACTAAACTAAACTAATATAAACAAAGATATTTTATACAAAAATAATGCATTATTGCAAATGTTTATTTTTTTTTTGTCTGCTCATAAGTTATGTCAGTTACTTTTTTGATATTTATTTTAAAATAATTTAAAAAAGTTGTTTATTGATTTTGTTTTGAAACAAACAAGTTATAACTTTTTTAAATTGTAAATAAAATAAAAATTAAAAAGAGTCATGTGTTGTGCTCATGGTGTTATGAGATGTCTAGGTGTTTTAATAGATAACAATCTAGAATTCTGTCTCGACTTATAACCTGGTTAGGTTCCAAAATAAATTTTACCCTGCGTAGATTATATTCCCTTAATCTTTATTTGCCACTTTCTAAAGGGTCCGCCAAATACCTTTTTTTCTTTTTGAAAATGCTATAAAAAAAAAAAACTACTGAATATTTTCTCAAATTTCTTTTTTTATTTGAAAGTACAATCCTTCCGGTTAATAATGGAAAATAACTTCATTCAAATTGCTGCCTCGGCTGGCCATGCAGTAGCCTACACGATCGGTCTAATTTTTAAGCACATTACCGATTGTGTGCAGCTGTATTTCACCAATGGCTTCACGAATATTGTCCTTTTAAGCGTCAATTGTCTCTGGCTTCTTGGCGTAACACTTATCTTTGACGACACCCCATAAATTATAGTCCAACAGTGTCAAATCGCAGCTCCGAGGTGGCCAAACGACATCAGCTCTGCGGCTGATTTGAATTTTCGCACACATTCTGCAACATTACCATGATTTTCAAAGTAATGTCGCAATATTTCCCAGCGTTGTTCAAGCGTATACACAACCATATTCGTTCAGCGGAAGGATAAAACTAATTATCTGTCAAATCAGACATAAGCTAAGTGTTACCATTCACGAAATAAGCACTAGTTGAAAAAAAAAGTTAGATACCGGACCCTTTATTAGAAAACTCATAGCACATTCATTATTAATGTCCAACTTATTATACTGTATTGAAGTTTTTTCTGGGTGTAGTGTCGATGACTTCAATAAATGTAATTTACTGTTTAATAAAATAATACGTTTTGTTTACAAATTGAAGCCATACGATCATGTTTCAAGGCATATTTCTGATTTTTTTGGGACGCAATTTTAATAATTTTATTCGAATTCGATTGCCATTATTCTATCATAAAGTCATGCTCTATAATTACCCTGAATATGTACATAGACATTTTATACTCTTGAACACTAAAAGAAACCCTCAACTTTTATATCCCATAAGAAATTATATTATTCATAAACGATCATTTCATGTTCGTGTAGCTAAGTGTTGGAACCATTTACCCTTACCACTAAGATCTTTTGATCTATCTTTAAAAACATTCAAGTGAAAACTTGTAGAATATGCTTCTGTAAATGATATTTGATGTGCAAAAATTTTCATAAAATTTTCAAAAATTCTCTAAACTGCAATACATTTGGTCATGTGAGTTTATGGCATATTCTTTAATAATTCTTTCAAACTTTTTTCTTAAATTTTTGTAAGTTAAACTTGCTATATACAAACTGTTTTATATTGTTAGAAAATAGGATATTTAAGGTTTTATAGTTTTAAGTGACATAATGAAGTTGATTGTTAATGTTGGTCTACCAACTATATGTGGCCCGAAGGACTCGGTTGGTTTTTTGAAATAAATTAAATTAAATATGTTGCCAAAATATTCGGTTTAATTTTTACTAATTCAATAGCGAAGTTTCGTTAACCACTAGTTGACAGTAGCAGGATACTTGAATAGCTGCATTTAGTTCTTTCTGAGCTTTTGATTGTTATATATAGTATTTTTTGGTTTTCTCCTAAAATATTGCCCTTACCGATTTGGTTTTTTTTGGAAGAATTATTTACATTTTCAGGTACTGTTAGTTCACGCTGCGTTAACATACTTTTTTGCTGTTGTTGCTTTATTTATTTTTACGTAACCCATTATTTAGTGTTTCATAATTATAAGGTCAATTTATTATAAAACGAAAATAAATAATATTTAATTATAATTGTTGGCTAATATGGCCACCTTTATTGGTAATTAAACCAAAAATTCTATTTTTTATACTACTGATTAAATTATTAATTATATTTTCATAAATTTTTTCCCATTCTTCTAAAATGGCCGTTTTTAGAAAAGATCTGTCATCAAACTGGCGGTTTTCGACATAAACACGCCGAGATAAAATTGCCCATACAATTTCCATAGGATTTACATCTGGGGAACATGCTGTCCAATTCATTACATCTATATTTTTGGATAGAAACCAGTTTTTCGTTTAGGCACTGTTATGAATTGAGGCTGAATATATAAATATTTTTGTGGGGTTTTGAGCTAGAAAAGGCACTAAACTCATTTCCAAAGTTGATATATAGTCAGTGCTTTTCATTCGACATGAAACGAACTGAATCTCCAGCAATCCATCAGCACAAAATGCTCCCCAGACCATTAGAAAGCCACCACCAAAATTTCTTCTAGAGAAATTGAGGGGTGACTTCCTTAAATCTCTCCAATATCCTCGATATAAATCTGGACCATCCAAGTTCAATTTTTTTTCATGGACAAATTTTTTTTTTATTACAACATTTTAAAAGAAAGAAATTAAATGGTTTACCTGTTCACAATTGGTATCCATATTTTTTCTCGCAAAATTCAAGTCTGGTCGTTTTATGTCGGGACAATAGTCTTAAAACTTGTTTCATTTTGGAGTAAACAATGTTTTTATTACTTGATACAACACGATGTATAGTTGATTTTGAAACATTTGTTCCACTTTTTTGCTGAATATTCCTAAGGCTGTAGGAGGAATTACTCGCCAAATGCTTAATGTGCATTATGTCTCGTTCCGAAATTTTATTTTTACTGCCAGATCTGCTTATTTTGCCATAATTGTCCTGATCATTTAAAAAATGTTGAACCACACAAAGACATTTAGCTATTTTTCTAGAAATTTCTCGTAACGAAAGGTTTTCATCTTTGTACGCCACAATTTAACCTTTTTCGATGTCAGTTAATCTACACCTGCGCGACATTTGAAAATAGAGAACAAGTCCTTTCTAATGACACCAAACACTTTGATAATTATTTTACTACTGATCTATTTTGTTACAGTTTTCTTAAAATTACCTTATAATTATGCAACTTTAATTAACGGTATATTTCCAAAAACATAACAACAACAAATTTTTACATTTTCCATTATACTTCAGTTAAGAGTGTATGCCAAGATGAATTACTCTTTCAAAGATTTCAAAATAATCGGAGCAATATTTTAAAAGAAAATCAAAAAAATAAAGTGACCTTATAATTATGAGACATACTATATAATTGTTAATCTTGATATTGTTAAAACTTCACAAAATAATTTTTATTATTATTGAAAAAATAAAAATTAGGTTTTGAAATATTTTTGTTCGATGTGAAATATATAAATCATATAGAGCCAATAAAATAAATTTGAAAAAATATTTGATAATAAAATATTCAACAAACAACCAATTTTTTGAATGAAAGTTATAACTGTTACGTTCCTGATTATATATATATTTCTAAATTACTCATTCATCCTACGTATTCAACCCATAATGAACAGAAACAAATTTGTTTTAATTATAACAAATAGTCTTTTTTGTTTTTGTTTTCGTAAAAAGTTCTTAGGCAAATGATGATTAAATATGTTGAGGTGTTAATCGTATTGTTGGTATTCTTATCTTTATGAACACTTGTTTGGAAAAAGACGTGATGATATTTAATTTATAATAATTAGCGTGTGTTAATTTTGTTACAAATTAAACAAAATTATTTTCAATATAATAAAATGTACAAATATAAACAAAACGATATACGAGGGGGGATCAATAAGTCCGTGACTTTTTAATGAAACACAGTTTTTTTTACAAGAAAAAAATTTATTTTTCAACATAATCTCCTTTTAGCTCAATACACTTAGTCTAATGTTTCTCCAATTTTTGTATCCCTTCAAAAAAAAATAGGATTTTTCGAGGTCCATAAAATAGGCATTTCTTGGCCATATGGGGTCGTTTTTTTTTTTTAAATCCTCGTTAAATCGGTCCAATAAGTTGGCATAATATTCGCCGTTTATTGTTTTTCCCTTTTGAAGGTAATCGATGTGGATTATCCCTTGTGCATCCCAAAAAACTGTTGCCTTCATCTTTTTGGCCACGATTACGTTTATGGTCAATTGAGAGCAAACGCGGCACCCATCTTGCACAGCTTTCTTAAACCCAACTGATCATTTAAAGTCGAAACCACACTGACATATGAAATGCCTAATAAATAATGTTTCATGAGCACTCGAAATTGACTTTTTTCCATTTTTAAACGAGGTTGTATGTTTTGAATGGGAGTAGTGTTGCATTTCATATAACTATGAGGGAAGTTCGAAAAGTCACGGACTTATTGATCCGCCCTCGTACTTATAAATAGCAAATATTTAAATAGATAAAAAATAGAGTTAAAGCGTTTAAGCTTCGTGATATAAGGTTTACCAACATTTGTGTGAAAACACTTAAAATTTTTGTTTATTTACTTTTTTTTATTATCTACAATTAAAAAGAAGGGAACTGAAAACAAAGATAGTATTTTTTTTTTACAAAAATGTTATACATAAAATTTCAAAAAGAATTCCAAATATTTTCAAGTTTTAGAATACTGAACGAACTCTAATACTTTAGTTATCTTGTAGGTAGAGTTTGCTGTTAGGTTTTAACCTCAAAACCGAAAACGACAATAACAACTTAAACCAATGGGACAAGGGAAATTGAAGCGAATACGGATGAATAGTCTTTACACACCGCCAATCATTTCCAAATGCCAACATCACCCACACACAGTCCACATTGGACATGATGTCCCCTGACGAGGCTCTGACGACGGAGTAGGGGCGGTATAACCCTGTTCTCACGGCAATCCTAAATCCGAGCAAGGATTGCCACTCCGGCTTTAAGGAAAGTTAAAAATTATTTAAAGTCGTTGCAACAACAACAACAACTTAAACAAATTCAAAAAATTAACTGCTCACTAATTTTATTACTTTTAAAATAATTTCCATATATTTAGTTAGAAAATATATTAAATACTAGCGGGCTTTGCCCGCTACGTTGTTAGCGTGCCTTAGACCTAGTTTTTGGGATGATGGATAACTTTTCAGTTTGCCCACTATCTGTGTACCAAAATTTAATAAAATCCTTTAAGCCATATAAAAGATAACAAAAAGTGGGCGTAAAACTGCCACGCCCACCAAGTCTTAATCTATTATAGCAAATAGTGCTTATGAGTCATCCCAATATCTGTGTACCAAATTTCAATAAAATCTGTTCAGCCATATAGAAGATAGTGAAGATGTGGGCGAAAAAGTGCCACGCCCACAATATCTAAATTTGATATAACTTAAAGTGCTTATCTGTGACATCTCTTTCTGGGTACCAAATATCAATTGCATCGGTAAAGCCATATCGAAAATAGTGAAAAAGTGGGCGTAAAAGTGCCACGCCCATCATATAAAAATTTCATATAGCCTATAGTTCCTTCCAGGCCGCCCACTATCTATGTGTCAAATTTGAATAAAATCGGTTCAGGCGTTTGGACGTGATGCTCACACAAACAAACAAACAAACAAATAAACAAACAAACAAACCAACAGTCATTTTTATAATATTAATAAGGATTTGCATTGCAGCGGTGCGCCCCGGTAGGCTAGTTGGTAGCGTGCTAGCTTATCAGTGCGGGGGTCGTGAATTCGATTCCCACCAGAGGCACTGGTCTGTTTTCGCTACAACGTGCCGAAAGCCATAGTAGCTAGTGCTCGGTTAGAGTAATACTATATAATTTGTAATTATATGATTATTAATTAATAAAAAAAATAATAAAAAAAAATTGCAAAGCATAATTTTGGTACTTTCTTTTTCTCGCACTTTTTCGGTTCCCTGAAAAGCGGGAATTTTTTAAATTTCCCGGAATCCCGTTCCATAGAAATAATATATGGTAAATTTGTCTTAAATTAATAAAAATTCTCAGGATAAAATTGTATCGTATATGAACATATATGATCATATATAGGCTTGTGTATTATTATGTTCATATATGGTTCAATATATTACCATATATGTTCGGATCCGAAATTTGACGGTACATGGTCGTGTATGATCATATATGATCCATATATAGTCATATATGATCATATACGACCATATAACCTCAATTTTCGGATCCCAACATATATGGCCATATATGAGACAATATATATATTAGGGCAAAAATTCAACCCGTAAAATAGGTAAAATATTTTAAAAATCTTATTTAACTTTGTTCGGCTTGAGAAATTATTTTTTAATACGCTCAAAGCGTTTACTGACTCGTTAGAAAAGACATTTTTGATTTTATTAACAAATTGACATGTTACCGAATACACTTCTTCACTTTATACCGAAGTTGAACGAATATTTTACAACCAAAAACTATACTCAAAAAAAATAATTTAGTAGAAAAGTTAGTAAAACGTCTTGTAAATCAGATATACTATTTTTCAACAAATTTTTTTGCTAAAATTCTGTTTTCAGCTAAAATTTTAGTTATACTTATTCATCACTGAACTGTTTTGAACTAATTTTTTACTAATATTTTACTAATGTTTTATTAATTTATTTTGCTAAAAAAATTGTGCTGATTAGCACATTAATAGTATGAACGACAATTCAATATATGCAGAATGAATTAGATGTCGTGGCATGTCAAGATGTAGTAGTGACGAGAAAAATTATACTAAAAAGTACAACTCTAGTAAGACGTATATAAAAAAAAACAACCATGGAAGATTTTTGTATCTGTTTATCATACATAAAACAAAATTGTGGATTGAAACAACTTAAATTTTGCGTTGACACCGGCTTGTGAAAGTAATTATCTATTAATTAAATAAACGACAAAATAAAATATATAAATTTAATAAAGATTATATGTTTTTTGTAAACTAAATGTTTATAGAGATTTATAATCTAGTGTGGTAAAATTACAAACAAATAAACAACAGGTAGACAGACTAAAGCGAAAGACAAAGACATATATCTTATATAGATTTTTATGTTTCCTTTTTCTTATGGCAAAAAAAGGGTTGTATATGATATACTTTGTTATTTTTCGTTTCTATAATTATCTGCGGCATTTGCGTTCCTTTAAAAGAGAATTTGTGGAATGCCTTGTTGAAAGTTAAGTCAAACGCTATCGGGATTGACGGATTCCCAATTAAATTTATAAAACTGGTTTTTCCATATATCTTGAAACCACTTTTGCATTTGTTTAATATGATAATAACCAGCTCTTCATATCCTGATAAATGGAAGCTTGCCCGTGTAGTTCCTATACCGAAGAAGGGTTCTGAAACTGATTTTCGACATATTAGTATTCTTCCTGCTCTTTCTAAGATAATGGAGCACATTTTAAAACTCCAAATCTTAGATTATGTTGCGGAAAATAATCTTATCAGGGACGTACAATATGCATATAGGGAAAATTACAACCCTTCGTCTATGCTTTTGGGTACTACCGAGACTGTTAGAAAACATTTAAATGAAAATAGGGATTGCATATTGGTATCTCTGGATCTTGCAAAGGCTTTTGACCGTCTTCATCATAACATTCTTATTGATAAACTGAAACAGCAATTTGGCTTTTCAGTTATGGCTTCTAGGTTAATATACTCTTATTTGCAAGGAAGATCACAATTTGTAAGTGTGCGTGGTATTAATTCTAGTATCGCCTCTGTCTTTTCTGGTGTCCCGCAAGGGTCCGTTATTGGGCCAATTTTGTTTTTGCTGTATTTAAATGATTGTGCTGATTCTTTGGATTTGCACTTGGTAAAACCGTTTATTTTTGCTGATGACATTCAGCTATTATTTGGCAATTGCAGGGATTTCCCTGCTGTTTTGGAGACGGCTGTGAATTTTACACTGGAAAGACTGCATGATTGGATAATATTAAACGATTTTTCGATAAATCCTACTAAGACAAAGGCAATTATGTTTCGAACGGGTCATCGCAGAATTGCTTACCCTCGGATAGGAATTTGTGGAACCGATATAGAATATGTTGAATCGCTTAAATGTTTGGGTGTTGTAATTGACCAATATCTAAATTTTAGTGAACAAATTGATGTTGTTTCATCTAGGGTAACTTTGGGACTCAGAAAACTATACAATTGTGGCTTGTATTTGCCTGTAAGGGTGAAATATATTCTTGCTCACACTTTGTTGATGTCGCATGTTAATTACTGCATTGAGGTTGACTCTGGTACTTTATATAGGGTATAATATAGTGCGGCTTGAGCTAATTGTAAAAAGAATTGTGCGGTTTGTATATGGAATTAGATTTCGTGATCACGTATCTAGTACAGTACACAGTATATAGAACTTCGCAATTTATTGTTCTTTATAAGGTGTACCCAATTACTTAAGTTCTGAATTATATTTTCTAGGTCTGAGAGTAATCCTCAGATTGTTGAACCACTTATAAACTATATAATCTTTGAACGATCTTTACTTATTAGAACTGCTAGAAGCTGGAATTTTTTGCCTTTGAATTTACGTACTTTTACATTATCGTATAATGTTTTAGGAACAGACTTTTGTCACATTTCCGGGACACTGTATGAATGAGTGTTTTCAAATTGTTTTAGGTCAGGCTTTCGCTAGTATGGACTTTTTACGTTTTCTTAGTGATGTTGAAACAGCTGAACCATATCCAAAAATAAGGATATTTTCGTACTGTTTATTGAATTTAAGCAATTTGAAAATATATTCTTGAATTTATGCAGCACACTAGCAATACGTCTTTGGCCTTTAGGGCTTATTGTATTGCAAATGAATGAAATAAATAAAAATAAAATAAATATAGCATAATTTAGACAACCATTGATGTCATTAGTTGAAAGATAATTTTGTTTATGTTATAAATAATTATTTCTATTTTTTTTTTAAATATTACATTAATTCATGTCGTCAATGTGGGAGTATGAACCTTTTTTGTATTTTGTAACGTATTGTTAATTATTTTTAAAAGAATCACAAAAATATCTTTTGAGATTTTCAGCAAATAAATTAACTAAAGTATAATTTTTCTACAATTTTTTTGAATTTTTTTCAGTCTACTAATATTCAGCAACAATTTTATTAATTTTTAGCAAGAATTTTTTTATTTCTAATCTACTAAGTGTTATCAAAACTTTTGCTGAATCAGCTCACTGATTTTCAGCAAAAGATTTTGCTGACATTAGCAATTTTTTGCTATCACCCTCCTGACTAAAATGTTGCTGACTCAGCAACATATTTTGCTGACTTTACTAACTTTTTTTGAGTGTAGAGGTTTAAGTATATTTTAAAAATTGAACTTTTGTATAATTCTGTGAACAAATCTTTATTCAAAAATATATAATAAATTAAAATTTTCAGGATAACTGATTTTTAATTTTTTTTTTGAAAAATATCGTGGTTTTTTGACAATTTTTTAAAATTATCATGTGGCAGCCCTGACATTATAATTTTTATAAGTCTATTAGTATTTTAATGAAAATCATCCCTTAGTTATGTTTTGAGTGAAAATGGAATAAATTTTAGAATATTTTAGATTTTGTGTCTTTGAATTTCATGGTCATGTCGGTAAAATTTTTAAAAATTATATCAGTGGGTATTCATTCGCAGATTTTTCAAGTCTGTAATTTCTAGCAAAAAATTCCCTTAAGAAGATGAGATAATCTATCATAATTCAACGATAAAGAAAGTTGAAAACATTAAGTGTTAATAGTATCGTGTTTACAAACAAAAAACTAAAGTCTAAACAAAAAAAAAAACTAATTATTTATCAATAATTTAATTATTAAAGTTGTTTGTTCTACCGATTTATTTAAGAATAATAAGAAAAACACTGTTTTTATAGTTTTTAATTTTCCTTCACCTTCTCTTTCTTGAAGGAATTTAACAGACCCGAGTGCCCATATCGTGAGCACGAATTTGCAGAAAAATTGAGATCGAGATCTTTTTTCCCTATAAACTCTTTGATTATATACAATCGATGAACTAAGTTTTAGCAGAGAAATACATTTTCATATTTTATCAATCAAAAATATTTTGAGTTTTTTTTTTATATTTTTAAATAATTTTTGAAAAAGGTTTGTTGACGGGATTTGAAAGGTCAAAAATTGATTTCTTGAAATAATTATTTTGCAACTCTGGATAACAGTTTTCAATTTGTATTTATTCACGATTGTAGTCTGCATTGTCCAACGTAGTAAATTATTTAAAATCTTACATTCTATCTTACCTCATAAAACTAATGTTTATCTTGATTTTCTTTTGCTAATCTTTTTATCAATTTCCTTAAATTATCTCTAGCTGTAATAGCTTTTTGTGGATTCACTTCCAGAGCTCTTTTATATGAATCAATAGCATCATTAATTCTATTCCAACGATGATAGAGTACAGCTAAATTTGTATGATACATATAACTCATAGGTTCCTTAGCAATAATACGTTGATACAATTGTTCCGCTTCTATATACCGTCCTAATTTACCATAAACGTTGGCGCGTAAAAATAATACAGAACTTTCGTTAGGCAAGTGCTTTAAGGCTTGCTCCGACAAACGTAAAGCATCTTCATACATACTCTTTGAATCTAACATCGTAAGCATATTAGCCCAGGCCTTGGAAAATCGAGGATTTATAGCAACAGCTCTTTGCCAGTGTGTTAAGGCTTCAGTATATTGATTTTGTTCCAAATATAAATTACCCATATTATAATAACAATTTGCATAACTTTTACGATATTTTAAGGCGTTTTTATAACTTTGTAAGGCATCTTTATATTTTTTAGAGGCAGCCTGTACTATGCCTAAATTCATCCATGCCGTGGCAAAATCTGGTGTTATTTCTATGGATTTTTTGTAGATATTTTTCAGCTTCTCTTAAATGACCAGATTCACGATATAGATTACCTAAATTCATAAGAGCTGCATCATATTCTGGATATAGATCAATTGCTTTATGATAGTGATCGAATGCTTTAGTGGTATTTTTCATATCAGTAGCTAAACGAGCGATATTATAGTGAACCTAGAGAGGAATATAAGTTTATAAATGAAGTTAACATCGATTCAGATCCTTTTTATGACAAAACAATAAACACTTAAACAAAGAAAACAAATTTGAATGAAAACATTTTTAAGGAGAATACAATTTTAAGGAGAATACAAAGAGTTTTAAGGAGAATACAAAGAAAGTTTTTAGTGAAAAAAAAATTTGTGTAAACAATTTTTTTAAACATTTTTTAATTTGTTTAGTAACACAAAATTTTTGATGTGAAAAAACTTTTTAATATAAAAAAATTTTCATAAACGATATAATTTCTTTTATTTATTAATTTTAAAAATTAAAATTTTACTAGGTTAGGTTAGGAAGGGTTATGTGCCCAAGGGCACATCTCCACTTGGAGACCAATACGGTACATTGTGAATCCCTTCAGTGAAAAAAGTTAGAACGAATAGGAACATACAGATAGATTGAAAGATAGATATAAAGAAAGATAGAAAGGATATATACTCCCCAGAACAAGCTCCTATCGTCCCCTTACTAGAAACAGCCGTCCTATTTCCCTGACAAATCTCGGCAATTTTTACTAACCCAACCAACAAATTTCGGATTCCTCAAAGTTCATGACACTAAAATAATTAAAAAACTAATGAATTTTGGAGCCCTTTTATTTTGGAATCAAAATGATTCGAATGTTAATCTTTTTTTTGAGGTTTTAAACATTTTTTTGTAAAAGCACTCCTTTTACAGACGAAAATAAGAGCCTTCTTAAAAGAAGCGCAAATTACTCAAAAATAGGATTTTTATCAAAAAAATTATTCAAATAGTCAAAAAAGTATGGGAATAATAGTTATTTTTGAGCCCTTCAAAAAAGCTCAAAATAAGATTATTTTTTCTGGTTTGAATTTATTTTATTTGACAATTTTCTTGAAAACAAAACAAAAAAAAAAATAAAAATAAAAATAAAAAAAAAATCTAAAAATAGAACTGTTGTATTGTTGGAGTTGTACTTCTGAGATTATGTATGCAAGAACAAAAACACCGTGTATTGAATAAAACTAGTTTTAATCACAACAAAACTCGACCTGACGATAGCTCAGAGGGCTAAAGCGCTCTGTCTAACGTGTAGTGCGAGTGCGAGTGCATGTGGCATTAGAAATCAGTTTATCTATACCACGGTCAGTGATTGCACAGAAATATTTCATATAGACGCAATCGAACACATATAAACATAACAAATATTACATTATTCAAAAAAACAGGGTCAGTGACGAAGGTTCAATACCAGAAACTGAGCAGTCTGATTCAGAAAAAATTGAAAATTTGCATTCTTCTCTACCACGCCTTTCACAAAAATTTCTAAATTTAATTTCCTATTTTCATAATTTCAATTAAAAAATCTTAATTACATTTGTTCTTTTCTCAATATCAAATAGAAAATCTCAATATCATTTGTCCTTTTCTCAATTTGAATTGGAAAATCTTAATACCATTTGTTCGCTTCTCAATTTAAATTGAAAACTCCAAAATTCATTTGTTCTTTATTCAATTTCAAATGGAAATTCTCAATATCAATTGTTCTATACTCAATATTAAATAGAAAATTTCAAAAACAAATTAATTTTTCTCATATTCAAATAGAAACTCTCAATTTAAATTGTTTTTTTCTCAATTAAAGTTGCAAATGGTGTAGAATGTTAAAATTTACATTAATCTTAAAATTATTAATTTCCTATTCAAACTTACCTTAGCATTATTTGGACACACTTTTAAAGCAGAATTAAATAATTTATCTTCCGTTAACCATTCATCAGCCCGTTGGCGACAGCGTAATATGAAAATCACTATTAGAAATCCATACCCAAGTGATAAGAGAGTACGCAATCTTAAATTTTCATAAAGCCAACAATAGCCATATGCTACTAAGTAGCAAAACCCAATTGAAGGTACATACAAGGACCTCTCGGCTATTACAAATCCTACTTTAATAATACCAGAGGCGGGTAAAAATGGTACAATTATTAACAATAAACCAAAAACTGCCGGAAAGTTATGTTGATATTTAAAAACACACGTGAACATGGGAAAATAAAGAATGATTATTATTAATAAACGCCAATCTTTAAGGTTTTCCAATAGTTCAATGCAACCAAAAGCCCAATCAAAACATAAATCCAAAGGATTGAGTAAGATTTGAAAATTGTATGAGTATAGAAAATTTTGTGATAGTATTCGTGTTAAAAGACTATCAGCATGAGCAACTGGATTGTCAGCTATTCTAAATTTGGGACTTTTAAAATCAGCCAACCAAAGACGAGCTATGAGTATGACTATGGTGGATAAACCATAGAATATATTTGTTTTTGTCAGAAGTTCCTTTAATTGATCTTTCCAACTTAAAAATATAAACGTTCTAATGTATAATCCAACAATACACAAGCCAATGGTATTGTGATGGCTGATTCTTTAAATAAAACTCCAAAACTGGTTAAAAATACTATTGAAACAGCCAATCCATTTGAATCTCTCCATCGTGTACAACACAAGAACAAAGCTAAGAGATATATCAAACAAAACATAAGCTCTGCTCTAGATACTATACCCGCTACAGCCTCTGTATGTACAGGATGTACTGCAAATATAATGGCCGTAAATAAAGCCACCTTTGTTGCGAAACCATTAAATGATATTTTTCTCATAAGCATTAAAACCATTATGGTATTAATAGTATGTATAAGAAGGTTTATCAATTTCATATGATAGGGTTCTAATTTCCAATGCACCCATTCCAAATGAAACATTAATGATGTAAGTGGACGATAGGATTTATGAGAATCATCATTAATAAGACTGGTACCCCAAAAATCACTTGTAAATATGGCTGTCAAATTGGTGGGCAATTGATTAACAGCTTTATTCTGTTTTATTGCAACCGTATCATCAAAGACAAAGGTTCCTTTTAATGCATTACCATAGCTCAAGTAACATAAGGATGCTAAGACCACAATTTGCAATGAAGGAGAATTGAAGAATTGCTCGGTTATCTTTCGTTTTTTAAACATTTTCTGATCACTTGTAAGTATTTGTTTAGATATTTATATAAACTATGTTTTATATGTTTTTTTTAGTTAATTATGTTTCTTTTTGTGTACTTCATTGCTTTTGATAAAATCCAAAATTTTTTTATTTTGCACAATTCTAGCTACTACTGGATTTATTTGTTTACTTCCGATATACATTAGGGTTATAAGTTTTTAAGATTTTTTGAAAATATTTAATGTCATTCAAACCTAACACGGTGTCCACATTAGGTATTAAATTGGATATAATATGTGTGAGAACGCCAACAAAATAACGGAAAAAATTATCTATGTGCATATTAATGTTTAGGGTGGAGAACACGTATTCATATTTTATCATGTCTTCTCATAATTTTTTGTTTTTAGTTGAGTAAAGACGTTCATTAAATTTTTAACTATGCGATTAAAAAATAATTTTAAATTGATTTATTTATAACAGTTAAATAATTTTTAATCGTTTTAGTAAAACGAGTGTTTATAATTTAGGTGTAAACGACATATTAATTATTAATCAATTAAAATAAAGTTCTAACCCTAAAATGCACATATACAAGAAATCGCTATATAATAACATTGTCAATTAAGCGCTTTTAGAATGAGTTATAACGATTTTTACCAATTGATTTTTTAACCTTTATGTCAATTCGATCATACCCGGGTATGTTGTATCGATTATACACCATTTTCAACTGAAATATGATATTCAGACGAATATGATATTCAGACATTCTAATTGAAAATGAGAATTTTAGATTTTCCATTTTAGATTATGTTGTTGATAATTAAAAATTAATTAATTGCTAAATTAAGATAACAAATTTGCTATAAGCTTGATTCACGCGCTATCCACCCCGTGAAATATTGTACGTAAACGGAACACTAACAGACCGTATTATAGGATTTTCGAAAACAATCCGTTTGACTAAGTTTTAGAGTATCAGTTCCCGTGCGGTTATATACGGACTACACAAATTTGTCAAAATAAAATAATAAAATTTTCTTTTAAAAAATTGGTACAGAACGGATGTACGCTTTTGTTTATTATTTATATTAATATATTATGTGAAACGTAAATGCGTATATTAAAATTTCGCTGACTATTAAAGAAAAATCTTCTAAAAAAAAAAAACACAACAAATATTGAAAAAGGAGATTTTGTTTCCCTTGTTTGTAAAGAAAAATAATATGAAAATTTCGAAACCCTACAAATATTTTTTAATTTGAAATTCCTTTTGTTTGATGTTCAGGAATTGTTTATTTAAAAAAGTCATTTTCTAATAATTCCACTTGGTATTGTATTGCATCATGAGCAAAACAATAACGGCAGAATTATTAGAAAAAATTGTCATTTTGAAATCCCTGAAATAGAAACATTTCTTAATGAAGCATGGTTCTATATGTCTGGAAAATTTGGTTGAAGAATGTCCAGCGGATCTATGACGTGCAATTAATGAGTTAAAGCAGTTTAGCCAAAAATTTGGCCCATAAGTGAAAAAACTGGGTACGCCATCAAAAAAGAAATGTTTAGGTTCTATGGTCGTTACTATTGTTTTCGATGTTAGGGCTCCATTTTGTAGTGCTGTGTAATTATTTATCTTTAAAATTACCGCAGCGCGCCCTTCAAATTTAGAAAACGATTTTTCCAAAACGTTTTTTTTAAACAAGTTGTCGTATCTCCCTGGGTTAATTTAACATGTAGCAACACTAAAAATGCTGCCAAGTTTTTGTTGTCTGTTTTTATCAGCTGTATAATAAACAGCTGATGCAAAAAAATGTTTATTTTCCCTGTAAATTAGCAAAGAAAATTAAAAATTCACAAACAAAAATTATAAATCAATTATTTCCTTTTACTAAAAATATGTCTGAAGATATAGTATTTGACTGTTTACATGCTGAAATTGTTAATTACTGTCTAGAAGATAACAAGGTAATTTTAAAACATATTTTTGGAACACATTCAACACTGCCCTCTTATAGGAAAATGATTTTTCAAATTTGGAGTACATAGGATTCACAACTGGTTTCCGTTTAATAGAACGGTTAACGCGTGATGTTTCACGCTTTAAAGATGAACTGGAAACGATCAAATTCATTTGCACTGATTTTTGGACAGTGATATATAAAAAACAAGTTGATAATTTAAGAACCAACAATCAAGGCATGTATGTGGTCCAGGATAAAGCATTTCGTTTTTTGACACGAATATCACCAGGCACTAAACAATTGGAACATGCACCAAAGGTAAAAGGGATTTAAGATTTGTTAATTAATTATTGCTTATAATTTTTTCTTTTTGCTATGCAGTTTGTGGCCTTTACTTGTGGTTTAGTCAGAGGAGCTTTAAGTAATTTGGGTATTAATAGTACTGTCACAGCTGAAGTCCAATCTATTCCGGCTTGTAAATTTCATATAGAAGTTAGTAGAACTTAATAATAAAATATAATATAAAATGAAAAAATATTCACAAAATACTGTGGTATTGCATAGAAGTATGTATAACAGTTTATTTTTATAACAGTTTTTTTTTACTCATCACTATCAGTGTTCTGGTTAAGCGGTTTTTGTTTTATATATGGTAACTTTGAGAGATTTTCGAAATTTTTACGATTTTTACTATAACTATAATTTTTGTTAATA
The DNA here is from genome assembly GCA_021234595.1 of Delia radicum. Lineage (NCBI taxonomy): Eukaryota > Metazoa > Arthropoda > Insecta > Diptera > Anthomyiidae > Delia > Delia radicum. Next base: position 277,299,361 of record CM037851.1, on the reverse strand, counting down.
TAAATTATTTACTTTTACAATTTTAATAACAATTTGAGACTTAACGTGCGATATAAGAACTTTGACCCTTTCACTACCATAGGCAAGTATGTTTGCCCAAATGTTTTTGCAACTTATAATTGGCTAGGCAAGAGTATATGGACATTTCCATTGGAAGGTCAACCGTGACCGAAAAATTAAAAGGTGGGCAAATAATTCCCCCTTGTAATATTAAAGAAAAATACTTAAATTTTATTAAATTAAAAAGTACAAAGCACATCTTAGACTGCAAAGTTGCGTTCCTGTTGTTATTCAACTTTTAAATTTTCAGTATTTCTCTTAAGGGGGGATATTACATTCGCGGCAGAGAAAACAGACATTTTTTTGAACATTCATAACGCAGTCAAAAACAAACATTTTTCCAAAATTTTATTATTGTAGAGAATTGAACAAATTACAAGAAAAAAAATTCAAAAAAATATATTTTTCACTCCAACATGGTTTTACAGAGCTCCAAATTGGCGGCAGAGAAAAAAACGGGGCCTCGTGGTTGCAGCGCTGGGAGTCGCAAAAATTGTCCGATCTGGAAAAAAATTACTTTTAAATCTTAACAAAATTGGTTATCGTATGACACGAGCTTTTTTTTAAATTTTTTTTTCAATTTTTGGTGATGTTCCAAATTTAAAAGTGTTTTTTCGAAAAAAAATATTGACTTTAAAAATTCATAAAAAATCGAAAAAAAATTTAAAAAAAGCTCGTGTCATACGATAGCGAATCAAGTTTAAAAAAATACAAAAAAAAAATCGTCAAAAAATGAAACCGCTAGTGCCGCAACCAGTAAAGAAAAAAAATGTTACCTTCAATCTGCCATGCCTGCTTCGTACTGTATGTACATAGGTAGCGCGAAAATTAAAAATGCGCTCTCACTAATCCGGCTGTAACTTTTGAACCCGTAGGAATTTTTCCATGAAATTATTTTTCTTAGAATGTTAAGAATATTTACTAAAATACAAAATTATAAAAAAAGTCGATTTCAAAAAACGGCCAATGTCATGTCCCCCCTTAAATATGTAATTCTTTAAGAGCGTTGATGTAAGTATACGCCTTTCTCAAAATATTTTTGACAACATCAATTAACTCCAAAAATGCAAACGATGTAAATAAAGATCAGTAAACGAGAAATATTAAAAAGTAATGCTTGATTATAATGTGTACACAAAATGTTAGAGGTATGCAATATTAGTTTGACATTTTGTAAAAATTTAGTACAATAGGAACGAACAGTTGTATAAATAGATAAAAATGATAAGTAATATTTTATAATGTTTGAAATGACTTGTTACGTGGAAAGTAGCTTAGGAAAATTATGCAAATGCAAATATAAAATTAACACAATGGGATACATTATTTATACAAAACTTAATAAGAATACAAACAGAATTTCAATGAAAAAATTTCTACTAAGTATACTTTTATCGTATTCCCTTTGGAAATTTTTTATGTTTAGTCGAATTTTTTGTGATTTGTATGTAAGCCATATTTGGCCCCATGGGCTTGGTTTGAAATTGAATAATAAATAAATAAAATAGATTTTAAATTTTTTTTTAGATCATTGCATTATATTTAAAATAATGATAAAAATAAGTTCTTATGTATGGGTAACACATTATTATTTTTTATTGTATTGAAACAATGCGAAAATTAACTAGTTATTAGCAAGTCCTTATTTGTTGTGTTAAAGTAATGCAGAGAGTAAGATGGTGTCATTTCTGGTAGTAAGAAAAGTAATGATATGTCACTACCGTTTCTACACTGGGCAGTAAAAAAATATAATGAGTTAATGTTTAAATTATGCAATTAGTAATGTTAGATAGATAATAATAGTTTTAGTAAAAATTTGTATTAACCAATAGTGTCCGACCGAACAGTTCGGCCAAAAAACTATATTTTGTCGGTTTTTTGATATCTAGAGTCAATGATGACAAATTTTGGTATTGGAAACATGTTTGTTGAGCCGATTTAATTCGATTTTGTGTATAAAATTTAAGAGAAAAGCCGAAGTTTAGCTATAAAGTTAAAAGTTCGGCCGCCGAACTATTTTCAATTTGGCCGAACAGTGAATTCATTGCTTAACTACAGACTTTTCTTCAAATTTGACACTCAAAATAGCATCTAATCAGCCCAATAAACATTTTTCCATCCGCCAAATTTGTCCATAAGGCTTTAAAATACCGAATACAGACCAAATGCATTTTGCTGGCCGAACTGTTCGGTCGGACAATATTAACCAATATAAAAACGTATTTTAGGTTCCTTTTAGACATTTTTCATATAAAACAAAAACACTGTTATTTCCAATATGCGAAACATTTCTTAAAATCCATGTATATTCAGAATCATCAGGAAAATTCGGTTCTAATGGTAATGGATCTGTATGTATATTTTTTTTATCCAAAGGCCCTACAATAATAATCCAATTTCCTTGATATAAATTTAAATACTCCAAAAATGCTGGCCGATTATTAAAATAACAAAACATTAAAGCAAAACTCCAATTATGTAAAAAACAACATTGTTGAAGATAATTTCCATTTATGTCATTTTGTTTTAAATCTTCTATATAGTTAAGAGGTATAAAAGATTTAATGGCATAATTACTAAGCCACCATTTACGATCCACTTCTAAGCCATAAACTGGTAAATCTTAAAAAAAAAAAAAAATAATAAACTTTCTATTGATAAACTTTAAAAAAAAATAAATATAAATCTCTTTCATAACTTACTTAACGATTCTTTTAATAGCCATTCAAATAAACCACTGCCACAACCGATACTTAAAATGGAATTGATATTGGAGGCCTTTAATAAATTATTAATTTGCCATAAATTATTTTCTGTTGGCCATATCCATAATAATTTACGTTTTAAATGCAAATCCAAAGTATCGCCATATTGTAAAACTTTACGCCAATTTTTTGTTAATTCTTGCGTTAAATAATATATTTCCGCCAATGCGTCTTCTTCGTTTGTCGGCGTTAACATTATTGAGTATAAAATTCAACTGCATTTTTGCAACATAAATTTGCTTATGTTTTTAATTGATATGATTTTGGCGTCATGTTCGTTTAAATAAGTTAGTTCTTTTTCGTTTGGTCTTGATCAGGGTCATTGTCGCTAGATAAAGGTGTGTTGTGGTATTTTTTAATTGAGTAATGGCATATAGCCAACATTTTTTAACAGCTTGGTATGCAAAATATTTTTTATTGTTTAAATATTCTAATAATTAAAAAATTGTTTACAAATAAGGTATTTTTATTCTAGACATTTAATGTAAATGTTAATCATATTAAAAAGTAATTTAGAAATTTTTTTCTTTCGATAGATATATTTTTTTTTTTTATTAATTTAAATTTATAAATAATGTATGATTTTGAATATTTATTTTAATTTATCACATGTACAATTTTCAATCAGTGCCTTTTTTTGTAATTAATATAAATTTGGTCAATTTTAAATTTAAACTAAAACTTACTTAAAAATTATAATTTTTAATGGAAATGTCCATTTATTTAATGTATTAAAAATTAATTTTTATACTAAAGCGATTTTTAGTGCTGTTAGCTATGCAAGGGGATTTAGCTGACGATTTTGTTTGGGGCGTTTCATCATTTCTCTTCTTTTTTTTTATTGCAATCTTAAAGCGGAATAGGAATGCTTATTGCCCAAATAATTGTGAGAATTTTATGAAACATATTTTTTTTTTGTTCTTTAGTTTTATAAAACCGTATAAATCACTACTTAAGAGTTTCTGCCTACTAAAAAAAAATATTTGGTGTACAAATTATTAAAGGTTCACTTTGATGGCCTTAAAAGAAGATATTCAGAGTTTTCCAAATTCAAACCTCAATAACTTCAGAAATATTCAAATAAGAGATAGGTCTTCAAAATATTTACTTTAATTATCATGAAATTTACATGCTATTCGCTTAAATTTCCTGTAAAATAGGTGAACAAAATATTTTTGTATTAGATTTTTAATATTTCTCCTAAAGTGACAGGAGTCTGATAAGTATGAAATGTTATTTGATGACCAATCTGAATTTATTTTACGCTCATACATAATTTATTTCTGAAGTGATTGCGGTTTAGACTTGGAAAATGAAAATTTTTATATTTAAGGTCATCGAAGTGACCCTTAAACATATTTTTTTTTTTTTTTTTAATTTTGGTTTGCCTGATGAAATCAGGCGGTTGGCGAAGTATTTCTCAGATACTTATATGCCAGTACTAAATAATCCAAAAAGATGTATGCATACCTTGAAGATAGTTGATGTTTTCAGAATAAATATATTTGTGTACTGCAAAGTGGTGAAAAAAAATCGAGATGTCCGAATGGTTGATACATAGCACCTTAAACATATAATTTGTATAGCAAATACTTTACCAATACCAATGAACTTTTCAGTGGCGATTTATCCGGCTTTGTGAAAACAAAGCATAAGGGAAAAATAGGAAAAAAAATGTATATTTCATGGCTTAATTTTAACAGGCCGTTTAGATGAAAAACTAAATCTAGTAAAAAAAAAATGAATTAACTGTTTTACTTCAGTCTAAACGTGGGTGTTGTGGTGTAATGGTTAGCGCGTTGGACTGTTACACAGATGGTCCCGGGTTCGATTCCCGGTGACGACAACATCAATTTAGAAAAATAATATGTATGAGATTTCTATCACTTATATGTATCGCTGCGCCCACCTTCGGTATTCCCATAGCACTTAACCCCACCGAAGTAAAATAATGAATCAGGGCTATGAAACAAAAAGCTTCAATAAATTCGCCAACTCCACATCAGGTGGCGAGCAACATCTGTTCTAAGATTTATCATCTCGCGCAATTACCGTGTTGCCATGTTTGAAGCACTTCATCTTTCACCACCTTTCATCTCTCCACTATCCCCTTTAAAAAGAAAGCAACACATTTTTTAATACGAAGAATTTCCTGAGTGTTGCTTCTCTTTAAAAAAAAAAAAAACTGTTAATGTGCAATAATTTAAAGCAAGTAAATGCGTTAAAGTGAAACCAAAAATTTTGAGATGAAAAACTTTTTTGGATGTGAAACCAATTTTTGTGGTGAAGAAGAATTTGACGTGAGTATAAAAAACTACCCAGGAAAATTGAAATTGAAAACCGTACCAAAACAATAGTACTGCCAAACCACAGCTATTTTTGTTAAACCCACCGTGTTAAAAATTACCAAAGGTACAACTAATATTGTACTATTAAATCACTATTTTGTTTACACAGTATGTGTTTTGCCAGTACCACCCTCAAAATTGTTTGCCAATATTACAAACAATTTGAAGCATATTTTTTTTAATATTTTGTTATATTTCACACATTTAAATATAATACTAAGAGCAAACCGTATTGCTGCTACATATTTCTCAAAATTAATTTCATTTAAGCTATTTTAAAAGCACAAAAATTTTTTGAATTCCCAACGTTATGCCAACCGGTGACAAGTTCATTCAAACCAACGGAAGGCCATAGTTATCAATTGGTTAACAGGACAATTCTGTCAAGATTGTTAATCCCACGTTCTGCCAACGCATAACCGACCGTGGCCGACGCTTTGCCAACACTGTGCCGATTGTATTTTTCTTTCTGGTTATTCATCTATTGACATCTGGTGAAAAATATGCAATTATTTTATACACCAGACACTAAAATGAGATTGCAGTATTATAGTTACACCAATTTGTATGAACAATTTAGAGGTTACTTCAAATTTTCACTCATAACTTTTTAACCGATTTTACTCATTTCAACCCGATTGCCATAAATTGCCTCCGATTACCATAAAATTTGGATAAGTGATAGAGGGGAGAAAATAAATAGGAAGGAATATCTAAAACGTCGCCAGAACAAACGTGTAAAATATAATAAAATATTGCACAAAGATAATGCTACTGAATGAATGTAATACAGTCGACCCTCGGTTAAAGAACGCCTCGCTTAACGAACATTCGCACAACGAACACATTTAAAAAAAAAAAAATGTTTCGCTTGACGAACAAAGTTTCGTATAACGACCAACGCAAAATGGGAAATACCGAATTGCGCGAAAAACTTCTGTCGGTGTTCAGCTTTGGCATCACTTGTGTTCATACAATTAAGAAGACGTGTTGAGACATACAAACATATAGTACATGTTCATTATTTGATTTTGTTAAAAAAGGAGAACTACCGAATTGCGCATAAAACTTCTCTGTTTGTGTTTAGATTTAGCATCACTTGTGTTCATACAATTAACAAAACGTGTTGTTATTTTTTGTGAAAGTGTAACGTAACATTAAAAAGCATCACCCCAATCAGACAGTGGCTAAACGCGCAACAGATTTATTCAATGATAATGCTGTGTCGCATTTTCAACAAATTTTGAAGCATCGCCAAAAACAAACGACTCTAGACAGTTTTTTGTTAAAGAAGAACTAGGTATGCGTCCAGGTATCATACAAAATTATTTTTTTTGTAATTTTTTCGTTTTTTTCCATTGCAGATTGTCTCATTTCGTCCTATATTCAGTTCCTTAAAATGTTGATAAATATATGTTATATTACTTTCAATAAATATTGATGTTGAAATATGTTAGTGTGTACTTTTTCCGACTTGGAACGCATTATTTTATTTTGCACTGATATATATGGAAATAATGGTTTTGCTTAACGAACGTTTTCGCATAGCGACCACGCTTCTGGAACGAATTGTGTTCGTTAACCGAGGGTCGACGTATTGGTAAAAAAAATACTGCCAAATAATTTTGCGGTGACACTGGTAAAACACTTGCTTTTTTTAACGAAAACTGTGTTTGTACCTTCGGTAAACAAGAATAACAGTGGTTTGGAAAAAATATAAAAGAATAAATACATTTTAGCTGGTCAATTTCACATTTAAGGGTTAAAATTTTGGGGTTAAATGTAACTCAATTTCCGGTTTTTTTAGTTTTTTTCATGCTTCTTTTAAAGTAAAAATATACAAATTTGGTATCAAATGAAAGGTCCCAGGTAGAAAAATACAATCTTTAAAACGTTTTAAAAGCATTTTTCATGATGGTACAAGTGTTTTCAGAACATACCAAATTACAAATTTAAAGCGTTTTGAGAATGTGCAAAATGATAACCCAAATTTACGGTCTGAGGATGGTATTTTATAACGTTCTCAAAACATTGCAAAACAAAATTTTTGAAATGCTTTTTCAATCGTTAAATAAGTATTTGCAGAACATTTTGGCTTACAGTTATTAAGCGTTATGAAAACGACCCAAATGATAACCGCTTTGAGGGTTGTAATTTTGAACATTGTCAAAACGCTCGAAAGACAAATTATAAAGATCTTTATGAATTGTTCATAAATACCACAAATAATGAAACATGTAAAATATGATTAAAATAATATAAAGTAACAAAACATTGTAATTTTAAATAGTTTAACTAGCGTTTTATTAAGTTTTGAAAAAGTCCTCTAAAATATTGCTTTATCTGTCCTCAAAATATAGTGCTTTATAAAAGATATACAAGGACTATACACTTTATAGAGTCGCTACATTATGGGCTGGCCATATTGAGGGATTTATTGAACTCGGTTCATGAAGAGAAAAGCATATAAAAAAATTGCATAAGAAACCGAGTTCGCATATTGATAGACCCCTTATGACAGTGTTGTTTTTAATCAGTAAAATATTTTGTAAAAAAAAAAAGTATTTCTAAAGTACTATTGGCAAATGTTAGAAAAACGCTTTAACGCAATGGTTTTACATTGGTTTTATTTTATAAACCGTTGTAAATTTTGTACGATAAGAACTTCTAAAGTACTTTTTACAAACGTTGGAAAAACGCTTTCAACCAATGTTTTTACAGTGTTTTTATTTCACAAATATTTGTAAGTTTTGTATAAAAAGTATTCCTAAAATACTTTGTCCGAACGTTCGAATAGCAATCCAAAATAATGTTTTTTAAATGCTTTTTTTCGTATTATTTGCAATTATCGCTTTGGAAACGCTTTTATTTTAGTACCATCAAAACAAACGTTTTGAAAACTCTTCGTTTTTTGTACCATCCCAAATTTCTACCTGGGGTGTTTCCGTTGGGATACTTAAAAATAATAATAAGTTTCGAACAACTTTAAAACACATTTTTAACCCATAAATATGCGAAAACTGGTTGGTATGATTTTTTAAACCAATTGTTTATTACTATTGTCTCCTATATCTTTCATCCAAATTTAATCAAAATCTGTAGAATCCCCCCAACAGCGTTCCTTTGTTAGACCGATATATTGACGCGTTACAAACGAAATAACAAACTTATATATACTTTCACCACAGTGTGTGGAATGGTGAAACGCCCCACAGTGGGATATATCACAACATTTTTGGCAATAATTCGACCATTTCTTACTTAGTCCGATTGCAATGAAATTTGGAACAGACATAAGTGACGTAATATCGAGATATCGAGTTCTGATTTTGAACATTCGAAAAACCCCGGGCGGAAATATGATCACCCAAACTAGGGAACTATTTGCTTATAAAATATTAAGTACTCGCCATTTTTTTGTTTTTAATCTGAAAATCAACATTTTTGTAATCTGCTAGTAGAGACTAAAAAAAAATATACTTACATATGTGGGTTATTTCTAACAGTTCCTGAGATATTCATATTTGAAAATGAGAAATTTTTTGGCCCGCCCTGGTCCAATTTTTTGCAAATAGAGAGACAAAATCGGGGCCAACTTAGTTTTTAAAATATTGGTTATTTAACTAAACTCTTGATTAAACAAAAAAAAAAATTAATTAAATATCTTGTTCCACTCAAAAACTACATTCGTTTAAAGTAGAAATTAAAAAAAAAAATCTAATTTTTGAAGCAAAAACTGACCGAATTATTTCCAAAAATTTTTTCATATATCCCACTTAAAAATATGAAGCTATATTCATAAGTTAAAACTAATGACTAACATCGACTGCATAACCCTTTTACACACAAATGTCCATAAGGGAAAGTTTTGCACTCGATGTTAGACACACTCGTTTAATGTTATGAATACTGCTGGTAGTAAATATAATTAACAAAATTAACTTTAACTTACCAAACTTTAAATATTTTATGTTGCTGATGTTTCATAATTATTTTTAAAACTTTTACGCCAGTGGACTGGTGTCGAAGAAGATTTCATTGCATTATTAGATGCCTTAGGCGATTTTCCTTGTTGATTATCAAAATTATCAGTGCAATTATTATAATTTCCATCATCATCATCATTATCATCACAACCCAATATTTTACGATATAAATCAATATCATAATTATTACGACAATATTTTTTATGTTTATATTCCAAATTTAATGAACTATTGGCAGTTGGTTTTGCTACCGTAACAATGGTGGGAGTTAAATTTTTCTTAACATTACCAATGGATTTAATGACAGACGAAATAGTTTGAGTAACAGGCGGAACTTTAGTGAAAGATTGTTCAGCAGGTTTATGTAATGGTTTTGAAGATTCTTGTCTTACGAATGAATGTTCTTTGGCTACTTGACAAAAAGGCTGAGCAATATCGGTGATTGTATCAGTTGCTATATTTTTATTATTTAATAATTTTACACTTTTGCTGTCATGTAAAACAAAATAATTTTGTATATCTGAAGTTTTATTAGAATTGTACTCTTGAGTATGTTTATCATTTAAATTTTGAGATTTTTCTTTATATGGTTGCAAAATAACTGATGAATTTTGAAATGTGGATAATTTTCCGGTATTAGGTATTTGTAATAGCATCTCGTTATATGGACCGGAGGATATTTGTTCATTGGTTGTAATATTTTGTAATGTTATATATTCTAGAGTTTGACTTTGCTTTGATATACTATCATTATCAGTTGAAATAAGTATTTTATCATATACAGGAACAGGAGTAATAACTTGTATTTGATTGACAATTGGTAGATTTACAAATTTATCTGTATCATTAGTATTTTCTTTAACAATAGAACATGTTACGTTCTGATTTGTTGCCAAAAATTCTTTAGGAATTTCTGATGTATCAATGACTATCGATTCCTGTTGTTGTAATGGTTTTTGTATTAATTTATTCTCTATTATTATACATTTCTCATGTGGTGATGTTGTATTATTATTATTATTCGTTATTTGTTTTCCATTAAAGTATTCTATATCACTTTCCGTTTCGGTAAAAATTTTTTGTTCTTCCACACTTTTTGCGGTGATGTTGTTAAAATGTCTACAATTTCTTCAAACTTGTCCTCTGGATGCATAGTATTTAAATGTCTGACCATGTTATCCTTCCTTAAAATACTTTTATTACATAATTTACAATGATATTGTAGCACATTTTCTATAAACAATATATCAATTAAATATAATTTTAATAAACTCAATATGTTATAATACCTTCATGTATTTTGCGATGTCTTGATAAAGCTCCAGATTCACTGAAAACTTTTTGGCATACCATACACTTATAGTTATTGGTATGATAATGACGTTTAAGATGTAAATTCAGAATATAATTACGTTGAAATAGTTTACCACATACAAAACATTCAAAACGTTTTTCTAAAAAACAAAAAATAAATTAAATTTAAACTAAAGCCACGTTCAGAATAGATTGAAAACACGTGTTTTGCCTAAAGCGTTTCTTATGAAGATTTTAAAATATTAAGATTTCGGTGTAGAAGAAAATCGTGAGAATGTAAGAGTTTTTATATGGCTTTTGTGATTTGTAGTAGATTTGCCTTTTTGCATTTTTTTTTTTTAATTTTAACCCATATTTGCTTATTTTGCCATTTTTTTATTTTTCATCTTTGGGCTTAATTTCAGCTTTAGTTTCTTTTTTCTCAAATTTTTTCCTTAATTTTCCTAATTTTATTAAAAAATATAATAACCTTCTTCCTAAAATTTGTTTTTTTAACATTTTCAAAAATTAGTGAAAATTGGGGCCGATCCCCCTGGCTACGGCCCTGATCTGAATTAACCCTTTCACGACCGATCTTAAACTGTTGGAAATTTTTTATATTTTTGCGGATTCGGGTTTATCGACCCAACTTTTCTAAAGAAAAGTGTCGTCAAATATCCAATTGATCGTCAACGGTCAAAATTAGTAATAGCGAAATACGTTCATTATCTTGTTTACGCCATTTATCTTGTTTACGCCATATAACACATGGTTTTTAATTATTTTGCTATACGTAAGACGAATATATCAAAATTTTTAAAATAGCTCAAGTCGTATATCGAAGTGTTTTGAAGTATCGTTTTTATACGATACTTCAAAATTGTGAAAGGTAGGCGGTGTGGTGTAATGTTGTGGGCGTTGTGGTGTAATGGTTAGGGCGTTGGACTGTTACACAGATTCCCGGTGACGACAACATCAAATTAGAAAAATAATATGTATGAGTTTTCTATCACTTATATGTATCGCTGCGCCCACCTTCGGTGTTCCCATAGCACTTAACCCCATCGAAGTAAAATAATTAACCAGGGCTATGAAACAAAAAGCTTCATTAAATTCTCCAACTCAACATCAGGTGGCGACCAACAACTGTTCTAAGACTTATCATCTCGCGCAATTACAGTGTTGCCATGTTTGAAGCCCTTCATCTTTCATCTCTCCACTATCCCCTTTCCAAAGAAAGCAACACATTAATTAATAGGAAGAATTTCCTGAGTGTTGCTTCTCTTTAAAAAAAAAACAAAAAATTTGGAGACCAGATTTGGAATCAGAAGATAAAGCAACACTTTATGTAAATAAAATCAAACAAAAATTGCTTCCATTCAAACAAAACAAAAAATAACTGAACAAAATCATTCTCTTTTTTTTTCCTTTGACGACTATTGGAATATATATGTCCCATATTGTATAAGTGTACTGTAGGAAGTGGAATGAATCAAATCCAAATATCTCAATGGTTCTTGAAACTTGAAGAATTGGACCATGTCCTACCGAAATTTCAAACCTCTATATTCATCCAATAGTGTCCGAGAAAATATGTACCAAAATTGATGAAAAAATTATTCATGTTTTATGATCTCAAAACTACATCTATCCTTTGTCGATACACATCACACTCGGAAAAATCGGGTCAAAATTGTAGCCAATACAACAAAAAAATAAAAATGGGACATATATCTACTACCGGATTCATAATACGGTTTGTGTTTGGTGTATAATTACACAAATCGTATTTACAGGTACGGAAATTAAAAATTACTCCTTCGTTTCCTCTCAAATTTCGAGTTTATTTCTTTTGCAAAATATTCCTATACGCCCAACAAAAATACACCTGACAAAAAAAGCCATAAAGGCACCTGTTTTACTCACAGCGAATGCGTTCAAATTGAGGTGAAAACGCAATTTTTTAACATTGGCTTGGCATAGGCAAGAAGGTGTTTAAGGTCGTTTATGACTATTTTGGAGTTCATAAAAACAAGTGATTTAATTGTATAAAAAATTGATTATTGGATGTTATTTTTTATGCGTTTAATAAATTTATCTTTTAAGTGTTTAAAAGAGTGATGAAAAATATATTTTTCTGAATGCATTTAAATATGTATTTAATAAGGTATATTTATTGCATGCTTTAACCCACTTTTTAGAGGTGTGTGGTTAAAAAGAGCATTTTTAAATAAATCTAAAAAAAAAATCAAAATTAATTTCAATTCGCTCAACTAAATCGATAGAAAGCTAAAGTATAGTCCAGTTGTAATTACACAGGTAGAAATAGCCACGGTACAAATAAAATAGTACTGAGACAACACTGTTTTTCCCAATATGACCACGGTACAAATAAAATACAGCAAATAAAGACAACGCTGTTTTGCTCAATACGACAGTACCACTCAAAAAGTGCATTAAACAAATAAAATACAAAATAAAATTAAACAAATAAAATAAAAAAACAAAATTAATAATAAGTATTTTCATAAATTAAGCACAAAAAAAGTACATTTGTATACACAGAAAAAACACCATTTTTAAATTCGCAAAAATGAGTGAATATTCAAAATCCAAATACATCAGCTTATAAACATTTTTTTAGTATAGATCATTTTACTGTGGCAACTAATATAAAACTTTATATTACTATTATCAAAACAACTCAAAAGGTCGACATTAGCGAACATATACTGTAAAGCAGTGGTCGGCAGAAAGAGAGAATATGAATGTATTGGTGTTGTACACTTTAAGAAATAAGTTTTTTTTTCTTTACTAATCTATACTAATATTAGAAAGAGGTAATACTATTATTGTTTGTAGGAGGTAATCTCCGAAACTTCTCATCCGATTTAGAAAAATTGTTTATTAATATTTAGACTGATTGAATGAATCAATGAATAAATGAATGAATGATTGAATAATTGAATAAATAAATGAATGAATGAATTACTCTTCCTATACAAAATATATTGAATAAATGAATAAATAAATAATTAGAAAAAATTAATAAGTAATGAAATAAATTATCGATAAGTCGATATTTGTATTCATTGAATTAAAAAAATTAAAATAATTCATGTTCTTTTTTTTTCTCTATTAAAAAAGTAAAATTAGTTCAAAATAAAAATTACAAATATTAATCATAAAAAACATATTTCATTTTGTGTACTTAAATTATTTGTTCTTAAAAAGTATTCCATTAGATATCACCATAGTTTTATATGGTTGCTATATTGCCTTGTTAGGATTATGATTATTAATAAACATTATTTTTGTTAACAAAATAAATGAATGAATAAATAAATAAAAAAAATAAATTCAATTTTTCAATTCAATAATTTCAATTCAATAATTTCAATTCTCTAAAATTTTAAGAGTGTACTTTATTTCTTCAACAAAGCGGCATAGACCTACTTGATTGATAGCGAACATACGACTAAAAGAAATAATAGTATTTCTTGTGCTCTTAGCTGTGAGTTTTGTTGATATTCGTGTTGTGTACGTGTAAATAGCCGATTGTGTTCGGTTCCTGAGTGCTATGAGTGCCGATCACTGCTGTAAAGTGAACCTAAAATAAAAAAAAACTTAATACGCTGGTAAAGCGTATTAAACAAGTAGTTTATTTACAATTCCTCGGTTAGCCAGTGGTATGTCAGTGCTTGATTTTTTGTACCACTGGCAGTTTCTGACTGGGTATCTTTCCAATAAAACAAACTCCATACGTAATATACACTGAAAAAATTTCATACGTAATATCTACGAACCCTTTCGTACATTGTACGAAATATTTCGTTATTTCGCACCACGAAAATCTTCCGTAAAATATACGAAATCTACGAAATGTTTGTGCATTTTACGAATTCCTTTTTGTAGTTTACGAAAAAATTTCGTTGTTTCGCACCACGAAAATCTTTCGTAAAATACACAAAACTACAAAAAAAAATTATACATTTTAAAAAGACTTTTTTATATTTTTCGATGTTTTGTTTGCTTTATTGTGAAAGAATTTAAAAAAATTAAATAAAATTATTTATATTTCACAAAACATTCTTAGTTTTTCGCTCATTCTTTATAAATTTTCATAATATAATTTATTTTAAACCAATATAGGTTAATATTGCATTTATATTAATTATTAATTTTATTTATTGTTTAGTGTGAACAAAAATTAAAATAAAATTAGTTTTCAAAATAAAGGCCAAAAGAATAATATTGCAGTACTATACGCTACAGATTGAATTTTGTTCCATCTTTATAAAATAAAATCTTTTAATAAAAGTTTACTTTTTTGAAAACTTCCTCAATACCACTTTTAACAAAGAAACATTTTTAATCCCATTTTTAAATATCTAGTTATTTTTTTATTGGGTAATTTTAGTTTATTGTAAATACTTTGCAAAAGAACTTCATAAAGCTAACTATTTATAAAACCTAATACTTTGCTATTTAAAAATAAAATTCTTTTAAAGAAATAATGAATTTCCAAGATTTAACGAATTAAGGCCGATGTTTTGGGATGTCAGTTAAACTTGGTTTAATTAAACCGATTACGAATTTTGTCTGCATTTCCAAGTTAGTTAACAAAAAATTGTCGAAATTACTTCATCTTCTTTAAAATTTTGGGTTTTTATTATAATAAAATAAATAAATCACATTTCTGAAGCATATTGTTCAAATTAGAAAATAATAAATGTTCGAATATAATATACAAAAAAAAAAAAAAATACGAAAGATGTTCGTTATTTTCGTAAAATAGTCAATTCTTGCCTAAACTGAATGCGTAGAATATACGAAATATTAGTATATACCTGATGAAAATGTTTCCATAAACGCATATACAACTTGTTAGAAACGGCTTGTTTAAAGAAATGAAACACTCAACCCTAAGGTTGCTTAGTTCTACTATAGGCAATATACTTTCTACCACTGATCCTGTTTTGTGGTTAACAAAATAGTTATTTTGAACAATCTGAAATTTCTGAAGTACCAAATATGGAAATTTACCGACCGTTTAGCTATTATTTTTAATTATTTTGTATAACAACGACATGTAAAGTTTGCTGTTTATATCTGCTCTTGAAAAAATCTGCAAGAATTTGATTTTCTCCCTCGGTAAATGTTGTTTTTTTTTGTTATACCTAACGTTTTAACTTTATTATATGTTCCAACTTCGGGTTCATAAAGAACATACATTTTTAAATTTAACATTATTTTTTAAAATTAATATTTGCAAGTAGTAATTCATTGGATGAAAATAAAAAATACTGTAGTGCGATTCCATAACTTGTTAACGACAATATTCAGTCGTTACAGTGTCAAAATTCGATAATTAACAACAAAATTCGTAAAGAGTTATTCATTAATTTTGTCTTACGATACTTGTTGTTAAAAAAATCGTTAACTTATCAACAAAAAATTTTTTCAAATTCAAGTTAACGATTTTTGTCGTTACTTCATAAAATATCAAAGCAAATGAATTGCAAATTAATAACTTTTGTCGGTAACTTTTGTCAAATATTAAAAAATTACATAATAACATTATTGGTAATTCAACTGACATTTATCGATAGTTAACGAAATCGATAAAATCGTTAAGCAAGTTAGAGAATTGCACTACTGATCTCTAAAACATTTTCCATTTTTTTTAAATATTTTAATTAAAAAAACTTACTACCCATGTGAAAATTGATTCGTATATGAACATATATGATCATATATGGGCTTGTATATGATCATATATGGGAATAGCTGGCCATATATGTCCATATATAGTTCAATATATGACCATATATGGTCTCATATATGACCATATATGTTCGGATCCAAAATTTGAGGGTATATGGTCATATATGATCATATATGAGCATATATGGATCATATATGTGCATATATGAACATATATTATCATATACGACCATATACCCTCAAATTTCGGATCCGAACATATATGGAAATATATGAGGTCATATATGGTCATATATCGAGCTATACTCATATATGATCATATACAATCCCATATATGATCATATATGTTCATATACGATGCCTTTTTCACCTGGGTAGATAAAATTGTATCAAATTATATATAATTTGATCATATTTTATAGACCCATTTTTCTGATCAAACTATATGAGATTAGATCAAATTAGGTAAGCTATGTATGCCATTTCTTGGATCAGATGAGATGTGCTGTTTAGTTATATGTGATACCATATATAATCAAATTATATAGGAACTTCTTTCGTTAGTTAATTGTACCATATACACATACATTAGGGCGGGTCGATTTAATAATCGCCCAAAGCTCAGTGAAAATCGTATTCTAGGGATCAAAATAAGAAACTTTGCGGAATTAACCATACCTCTAAAACGAATTCTACTACCCCGAAACTGTTGACTTTTGTCCCGTAGGGTCAAGTTTTGAAAAATCCCACTTTGACCCATGTAGAGTGCCCCAATCGAGTCCAAATGTATGACCGACCCCCACTAACTTTGAAGGGCCGATCCACCCATGCTCGTGGCACACCCCCCTGGAACTCCCCTGGGGGGTTCCCCATACAAACATTTCAAAAAATCTCCATTTTTGGCACTTTATTTTATTATTTTTTATTTATTTTATTTATTTTTAATATTTTATTTATTTTTTCTCTTTAGAAATTTATTTAGTCAGAACATATGTAAATGAAAAAAATAATTTAACTTAGTAATAGAAAAGAAATAAAAAAAATTACTGTTTGAAGTCTTTTTTGCTTTCAAGTCTGGGCAATTTCGCACGGCTCTCTTATGTCGTCGCCATAACAGCCTCTACATTTTCCGGTATAACTCGTTTGGAAACGCTAGCTAGCAATTGAACGTGTCGTTCTGTTGCAGGTCGTAAAATAGGTTGTGTGGGTTTTTTAAGCCACCACAAGACACAGCTGCATGTCGTAAACTTACTTAAGCAAAATCGGTTACAGGTAGAATTGAGCATAAAATTATCATAAAGGATTTTCCAGAAGTAATAAAAGGCGCACTTGCTTAACAGAAAGCATAAAATTATCATAAAGGATTTTCCAGAAGTAATAAAAGGCGCACTTGCTTAACAGTATTTGTGGTCAGATTAACGTTTAATTTACATGTAAGTATTTTATGGGCAGTTTTGACAACAAAATCGGTTACAGGTAGAATTGAGCATAAAATTATCATAAAGGATTTTCCAGAAGTAATAAAAGGCGCACTTGCTTAACAGATTTTGTGGTCAGATTAACTTTTAATTTACATGTAAGTATTTAATGGGCAGTTTTAACAACAAAATCGGTTACAGGTAGAATTAAAATTACCATTTCATTTTTATTACCTCGTAGACCATATATAACGCAACAGTTTTTGTGAATGCATTAAGTCGTTGTGAAGAACTCAAAGTGTGAAGTTCTAATTTCAGATAAAAAAATATTTAAAAAAAAAAATCATTCCAAATCAAAAAGTTTACAATGAATCCACCATCCTTTACACCGCAAGATGAAGCAATAACAACATCAACAACTATCGAAAACCCAATGAGTCATATACCCAGGCATGATGTTACTGTTTTTGGTGTGTCTACTGATTTGACTGATCTTAATTTACCAACCCATCTGGATATTTTGAGATATTATTTTTACTTGAGCGAACAAAAAAAATTGCTCTATAAATCATTCACTATTCAAGTACAAGATAAGTTGATTGGAATTTGGAAAAAACTTGGTATGGAAATAATGCTGAAAAAAAGTGTATATAATAAATTGAATAGATTGCTTGTCAAATATCAAGAGCAAATCAAGAATAGAAACAAACACCAAGAATTTACAGAGTATGTAAAATCTCTGGAAACAATTTTTTTCATTGGAACATGTAAATGCGATTTGAAGGCAGCTCCATGTGCATGCGGTTTGGTTCCCGAACGCCTCAAAGAGTTTATGCACGATCAACATAATCAGAGAAGACTAACAATGGATGGATTTGCGATGGAAATTGAAGAGCAAGGAGCAACGTCTATGTCATCAATGCCAACATACCAAGATCCCGATGATTCAACATACGCACCGCCACCGGTTCAAGAAGATTTGGATATAAGCACAAGTTCACAATACACACAGAGATACGATTGTTTTAACTTTGCCTTGGTATGTGACAGATTTGGTGTGCCTGATAGAGTAGCATCAGCAATGGGAACCGCTCTTTTCCAAGATTTTAAAATGAAAGATACCCATGGCAAACCTCTCATCATGGATAAATCGAAAGTTCGCCGAGAAAAAGAGAAATGCAGACAAGAAGTGCTTCGCAAACGGTTAGATGATACCAATTTGTTAGCATTTTCATTCGATGGCAGAAAAGATGATACTTTAACGAGAGATGCAATTGATGAGAAGTATCATACTAGGATGGTAAAAGAACCTCATCTTGTTATTTTGAGAGAACCGAATTCTGAATTGATTGGTTACGTAAGACTGGAACATGAAACCGCTGAATACAAAACAACCAAATTAAATGATTTTTTTAACGATAAAAATATATCACTGAATGAATTAATTGGCATATGCGTTGACGGTGAGCCAACAAACACTGGCCCACACGGTGGAATTATACGACGATTCGAATTGCTGTTAAAAAGACCATTGCATTGGTTCGTTTGCCTTCTACACTTCAACGAACTTCCGTTTCGGCATTTGTTTGAAGCTTTGGATAAATCAACCAGCACTGGACCAAGATCGGCAACCGGAAAATTGAGCCGTCAAATCGAAACTTGTGAAACTCTTCCGGTAAGTTATTGCTATCACTCATTTATTATAATTGTCAACCGTTTTTAATTGCTTTATTTTTATATATTTTCAGGTGGTGGACGGCTTTCAGAAAATTGAGTTGAAAAATATGCCCCCTGCTCCAGAAAAAATTGAATTTTCCACCGATTCCAAGTACTTATACGACATGGCCCATGCAATTTCTAGCGGCGTGGTTTCAGTGGATCTGGCTAACATCAAACCAGGGAAAATTGTACATTCTCGGTGGCTCACCAAGGCCGCTAGACTATTACGATTATATGTGACAACGGAAAATCCAGATGCAAATTTAAGAATACTGGTTGAATTTATAATTACATGTTATGTGCCAATGTACTTCAATATTAAGTATTACAGCTCTGTCGTGTACGGTAGTAGATTATTTTTCAAATTCATTAGTTGGTCAAGATTTCTAGAACCTCGTTTACGCAAAATTGTCAATAAAGTAATTACAGATAATTCATATTATGCGCATTCGGAAAATATCTTGTTATCAATGTTGTTTGATGATAGCAAAGAAAAGCGCGACTGTGCTATCAAGATAATTCTACGCTATCGAACCGATGTTGACGACCCAACGGGACTTAGAGCTTATAAAAAACCAGATATAAACTTTTATTGCACAAGTTACACGGAAATGATCAATATGAATGACATAAATGACGTATTTGAACCACCATTCACTCGAAGCATTCCATACGATACTTTGAAAGAATATTTAAATCAAGATGATCCACCGTTTAATGATCCAAAAATTCCATCACACATACAAGGAACAGAACGACACGTTCAATTGCTAGCTAGCGTTTCCAAACGAGTTATACCGGAAAATGTAGAGGCTGTTATGGCGACGACGTTAGAGAGCCGTGCGAAATTGCCCAGACTTGAAAGCAAAAAAGACTTCAAACAGTAATTTTTATCTTTTCTTTTCTATTACTAAGTTAAATTAATTTTTTCATTTACATATGTTCTGACTAAATAAATTTCTAAAGAGAAAAAATAAATAAAATATTAAAAATAAATAAAATAAATAAAAAATAATAAAATAAAGTGCCAAAAATGGAGATTTTTTGAAATGTTTGTATGGGGAACCCCCCAGGGGAGTTCCAGGGGGGTGTGCCACGAGCATGGGTGGATCGGCCCTTCAAAGTTAGTGGGGGTCGGTCATACATTTGGACTCGATTGGGGCACTCTACATGGGTCAAAGTGGGATTTTTCAAAACTTGACCCTACGGGACAAAAGTCAACAGTTTCGGGGTAGTAGAATTCGTTTTAGAGGTATGGTTAATTCCGCAAAGTTTCTTATTTTGATCCCTAGAATACGATTTTCACTGAGCTTTGGGCGATTTTTTTGCCTCCCCACAAATCGACCCGGCCTAACATACATATATTCATATGTGGTAGAATATATGGTCATATATAGATATATATCTATTTCATATGATATGATATAAAAGATATGCTTATATACTATTATATATGATGATATATTACGACATATTAAAACATTTTCATAAACTTAATATAAAATATGAACATATATAGTAATATCTTGCCACACATAAAAGCATATATAACGATATCAAGTTGCATATAAGTATTAGTTAGTTTTGAAAAATAGATTTTTGGATATTATCACTTTTTAGAAGGTTTTTGTATCAATAAAAATAATGGCGCATTTTTTTTTTTTTTAATTTCAACTCCTTCCCGTGCGTATAGGCGACTCAAATCGCGGATTTTGTGTCCCTTTTCCCATACAACAAAAACGGCTAAATATATGTCAAATCCGACTTCAGTATTCGATTCTACGGGAAAACTTAGGCCCATAAGCTTTTTTTAGTTTTTGGAATGCACCAGAATGCATACTTTTTCCAATGCAGAGTTTTCCGTCGTAATGCCATATTACAAAAAAAAAATTGCTCCGTTGATTTAAAAAATAACCACTTTTACTCCTACGTCTCCAGTACAAAAAATGTGTAATTAAGTATTGGAAATGTGCTCTTCTTCAATAACAGCCAAGAATTTGCTCCTTTGATTAAGTAATAAATCATAGCATTCATTTAAAACGTGAATTGGCCAAGGCAGGCTGAGAAATAGTATTAAGGTTCGAACAAAATAATAAAAATTTAAAAACTGTAATTTTTCAAGATTTCGGCCGCTTTGAGCCACCTCTAAAATTATTTTGATTGGCCCACAACTTTGAATGTCTTAGTGTTTTTGCTAGGGGGTGAGACCGAGAGTATAAAGAGTTGTTTCTAAGGGCCAGACCACCTTACCGTAAGCCGGTTACGCAAAACACAGATTTGGTAAGCCACCAAAAAATTGCACATACAAGATTGTTACATAGAAAAACTTTCCTTTGCGAAGCCGGGCTTTGGACATTCTAGAAAAGAAAACCCCGCGGAAAACTTTGTTTAACAAAGCCACTAACTCATTTATGGATGACCTTTTATGAATAACACATGTAAATGTAACCAAAATCCGCAACCAAAAAAAAAAACCGTACCTGAAGCATAATCAATATTTTCCAATAATACTTTTTTTTTTTTTTTATATCTTTGGAGTTCCTTCGTCCCTCTTTAGCCAGTAAAGAATCGAAGAAGTTACTTGGCCGTTCCACAGGAATATAAAGCCACCAGAATTACGGCAATGCCAATTATAGTTTAATGTTCGCGAATTTCAAAAAATCAGTTATATTGTGATAATTGTCAACATCTTCCCTGATGAAGAAGTCAATTATGTTGTCATACCTACTCAAGACTGGGTACTTGGACCTCTGTTGTGAAAATTTTGGACAATGAAAAATAATGTGCGAGTCATCATCCACCTCGTTACACGTTACACACATGTCATCCTCCACCACATGCATTTTACTTAGAGCGTGAGGACTAAAAGAGTGTCCAGCCATGATCCTATTCAACTGCCTAATCGTCAATGCATTTAGACCCTTGGGTCTACCAATAAACCAAGGCTTTCTCTTTAGGTTCGGAAATATTCTTCCATAGTTCTCCCCTCTTGTTCGACTCTTATTTTCATACTCTCTTTCCCATTCTTTCCATAGTCTTTCCTCGATTTCCAAAATTGCCTCATTTCTTGTCCATTTTACATTCAAAATTTCACCATGATCTGTCGCCCTTTTTGCTGCCATATCTACTGACTCATTCCCCTGGATACCCATGTGAGACGGTATGTAATGTATTTCAATTTTTTCCAGCATAGTGTTAGAGTCCGCCAGATTATGGATTCTTGTACATATTTCGTTGTTTTTCTGGCCTTTAAGCGATAGACATCCGCTTTTACTATCCGTTAATATTGCGATTTGTTTCATGTTTTTCTCTATTGCAAATTCAATAGCTTTTTCTACCACAATAAGTTCCACCGACATTGATGAAAATTTTTTCGATAGTTTGAACATTTTGATCGTGTTTGAACTCGGGTGATAGAATGCGCCTCCCGCTCTGTTCTCCTTTATAGACCCATCTGTGAATATTAATTCAAGCCTTCTATTTTCAATTTGTCGTCTTTTCTCTTGATATAATTGTTTCACTATTTCCGTATTTGTGTTAGCTTTGCTGTCATGGTGAAATTTATCGCAAACCCAGATTTTGCCAGATTTTCTCTTAAGTGTATTTGCCTCTTCAATGTCATTCATTATGTACTTGTATTTCTGATAAACTTTAAAATAACTGGTATTTATTGGTTCCACTTGTGTCGTTAAAACTTCAGCCATAGGCATTTTCAAGTTGAAGACTTTTACCAAGTCCTTAACTGTGGCCAACTCAAGTCTATATTTTGGTGGTAGCTCCGCTGCCATGTGGTACATTACATGAACCGGCGTTGATCTTATTAAGCCCAGCGATTTTCTCACATGAAAATTAGCACTTACTTGGAATTTGCCCAAAGCTTTTTTGGTGATATTAGAAAATGACGATGCTGCATATTCCATTTTGGAGCGCACGAAAGCCTTGTAAAACTGAATTGCCCTTCTGGGATCAATGCCATATAGGCAACCGCTGATGGATTTTAGAAAACCACACGTACGATTGATTTTGTCTACCATTTGCACCGTATGAGGAACTGACGAATTATTTGCTGCTACTATTCTGCCCAAGTATTTTATTTCCTTAACCTCCTTGATTACCGTGTTATTGATGGTCAGGTTCAGTTTATCTGCCCTAGTTCCGAAGGATGTTACAGTAGTCTTATCAAAATTTATCTTTAGGTCCATGTTATTGCACGCCTCTGCAAAAGATTCTACTCTTTCCCTTAGGATGAAACCCGCATCTTTCCATGTTTTATCAAAACTTAATATGAAGAAATCATCAGCAAACTGGTATATGTAGGTGTTCTCGTTTTCTATCAGGTGTAATGATGCCGTGTAGAGATTAAAAAGAAGTGGACTTAGGCCACTGCCCTGAGCCAATCCACGGCTGGTTCTAATTTTCGCGTCACCTAGTGTCAGTGTTCGATCCCTCAGAAAAGAAGTGATCCAAGCTATCAGACCGGCGTTGAAACCCATTTGAATTAATTTAGCTTCCAGTATGTCCGTGTTCACATAGTCATACGCTTTTTCAATATCGACACACGCCGCCACAACCTTGAATTTTCTACCCTTCAGTATCTGTATGACATTTATGAGGTCATTTATGCAATGTGTAGTGCTCATGTTCCTCCTAAATGCGTATGACCTTTCAGGCAATAACCTTTTCATTTGAACGTGTTTCTCCATTGCCATTTTCAACATGCCTTCAACACATTTTAGCAGTACTGACAGCAAGCATATAGGTCTAAAATTTGCTATTTCCGTGGAGTCTTCTCGCTTTGGTATTGGATGGATTTTTATCTCCCTCCAATTAGAAGGAATGTTCCTCGTTTTCCATATGCCATTTAATATGTTAAAAAGTTTAATTTTATCGTCTTCAGATATGCTTAAAATCATCCTATATGATATACCATCGCTACCTTTGGCGGAGTCTGGATTTCGGGATTTCAAAAATTCTAAAAAATCGTTGTAGACAAAAACAGGTTCGTCATCATTGTTTATAATTTGCGGTAATTCTATTGATGTTGTTATAGAACTGTTTTGCCTCGTAATTAGATTTAGAAACTCTAAATTCTCCTCTGAGGTCCAGCTATTGTTCGTCTTCTTAATGCGTTCATATTTCTTAAGGTTGTTCATTTGCCTCCACATTACACTGATTGATATTGGATTAGATAATTCTTGTTGTAACTTACCAAAGCTTTCATGTTTCCGTTTTTTTGATGTGATTTTGAAACTCTCTTTCAGCCACTACCGTTTTTACGCTGTTTTCAAAGCTCCTATATTTATAATATTTTAATCGCGCAGCATTTCGAATTCTAAACAGTCTTTCCGATTCCTTGTCCCACCAACTTTTAGGTACAAATTGATTACCAGGATTTAGATTGATAGTACATTCTTCAACAGCTCTCTTGAATCCAGCATTTATTTCATCGATACTATTACCGATTTTCAATGACCTCATTCTTATATTCAGCTTATTCTGAACCACCTTCCTAATTCTGCCTTTGCGGTTATTATTCGCGCTCCATTCTACAATAATTGGCTTATGATTACTGTCCGTAATTTTGGTATTTAAGGTTCTCCAATTCATGGTGTTTCGCCTGTCATTCATTAACGTTAGATCTATAGCTGATTCATTATTGCGGCCAATAAATGTTCCAGAACCATCATTTAGAATGTTGTAGCCAAAATCAAGTGCCGTGCTTTCAAGAATGAGTCCCTTGTCATCTGATAGTCTGTTTCCCCAAGTTCTGGATTTCGCGTTAAAGTCACCGCCAAAGATTGTTGTTAAACGAGAATTTCTAAAAAAGTTCATGATTTTTTCCAACTGTGCTTCTAATTGGGCTGCTGTTGTGTTTGGCGGAGCATAAAAGCTGACAATGTTTACATTTGGAGTTAAATTCATAGTGGTTATAGAGATGAATTCGGCGTCAGTGTCGATTTTGTTTATTGAAAACTGTATATCCCTATGAATGTATATACCTACACCACCATAGCCATCAGTTCTGTATTTGCCAATGAAGTTATAGTTCAAAATACTGGTACGTTTGTTACTTCTCATCCAAATTTCCGCCAAAATCGCTATGTCTATCTTGTTAATTTCCAAAAAAAGTTCAAGTGTTTGTTTATTACCCTTTTTCTTTAAACTCTGAATGTTATACTGTAGTAATTTCATTTTATTTGTTCATATTATTCGTTACACCTCTAATTGGTGTAATAATTTCATCTCTGTCTTTCATAATTAGTACTCTATCTACTGCCTTTGCCATTTCACCTAAAAATTTTCTGTCGTTCTGTGATAAGGTTGCATCACCCCATCTGCTGAAGAAAGAATTCGCAATGGATTTCAATTGGGAAGCCATTTTTTCAACATCTGATACCGTATGTGGGTTTGTCATATCTCTACGTCCCTCAAATGTTGTATTGCTGTCTTTTGTAGCCTGACGCCATTCGTCCATATTCTGTTTAGCATTGTTTATCTCCCTTTGTCTATTTATATTGACTTTTGTATTTTTTGTAACCTTGGCGTATGACTGCATCTTGTGTATGTGTCTGGCCGCCTCTCTAGAATTATCAATAAATTTGTCCGGCTTTGTTGGTAGTTGGGGGAATGTAGTATCTACTGTATCATCTCCCAAGATTTCAAATCTGTTTCCGCCAATGATTCCAGCATATTTGGCCCTAGCCTCTTTCAAACTCAGGTTTTCAAGCACCATTAGTCTTTTTAGATTAAGGGCTTTTTCCCTGGCTGGGCATTTTCTATCCGTAGGAGGATGATTGTCCTTACAATTTGTACACTTTATCACAGTTGTATCGCATAGAGATTCAGTGCCATGGTTGTTGTAACACTTTTCACAAGTTTTTTCCCTCTGCTTGCAATGTTCTGCCATATGATTAAATCTATAGCAGTTGTAGCACTGGCCGAATGGTATAAATGGCTTGGTTGTCAATTTAGTGTAAGCGAAATCCATTTCCTTTGGGATTTGTAATCCCTTGAAAACGACCTTCACTTTCATCGTGGCCTCACGCTCATTATTGCCTTTTCTTGTCATTCTGTTTAGTTTGACTACAGGTACTGGAGAAGAGATCATATAATATAATTCAGTCATCGTTATTTCCTCAGGAATATTAAAAACTATACCAGTCTTGGTTAAGAGGTGGGTGAATATTTTTGGTGTATATCCAGCAGCTTCTAATTGAGTATTTTTGGCAAATTCATTGGCGGCTGTATGTGTCTTGAAGACCACTTTACAGCGGCCATAACCGACTTTTAAAACGTTGTTCACATCATTGATTTTCATATCCATTAGTTTTTTCGTTAGCCGAAATTGATTGATTGGTGTCCTCGGTTCAGTTCTTACGGTGTCTACATATACTACATACGGGCCCTTATGGTCCTCATCGTACTCACCAGGCATGTTCATTGAGGTATATACCCAAGGATCATCCTCCATCTCCACCAAATCATTAATTTTTACTTTCTCCGTTTGCAGACCGACACCTGGGGTTTCCATTGCCAGAATGTTGCCGGCAAATTTTTCAAAGTCGTCCAAATTAGTATTAGATGATGTCAAATTAGCATTAGTAGTAATCAATTCAGTATTATCATTAGATTTAATAATCTTCTTCGGAGGCCCATCACCCTCACGCCCCCGGCGGGGTGGCGACCCGCCCGAAGCACCTTGCATTTTCACTTAAAAAAGGTTCCAAGTATCTTCCAGTCGAATGAGTATTCAAACAACACAAAAAGGTACTTAAATTAAATGAAAATAATGAATGAAGTGTTCAGTTTCAATGAGAAAATGATTAATATTAGTTTCTATCAAAATTCACAAAAATGCGGAAAATTTTACAAACCGACGCGCACGGCTGATGTTGCCAGGTCCAATAATACTTACTTTCATGTGATTGTAAATGTAAATGCAGTGTTGATTTTGAGGCATATTTCTTGTTACAATAGGCACAGCCAAATTGTAGTTGATTTAGATGCTGAGCTGCTATATGTTGATCCAAAGAGATCTTCTTTTGAAAAGTCTTATCACAGTGGGAACATGGTTTGGGTTCGACATTGTGTAAAGCTTCATGTTTCTTCAAAGCCAAAGGATTCGAAAAAGTTTTCTGGCACTTGGGGCATTCATTAATTGGAGATATATGAGATTCTACATGATATTTCCATTGCGAGTGACGGGCAAAGCTCTAGAAAGTCAAAAAACTAGCTATAATTGATTTTCAAATATGCCCATAAAATGGTAGTCTTATCCTACCTTATTACAATCTTCACATTTGTATATCATATCCTGTAATTTATTGCAATTTAAATGGTAATATTTTTGAGATCTGCTCCGAAAAGTTTTTCGACATGCTGTACAATGAAATTGTTTATCTCCCGCAGCAGAAGTTTCTTCTACAATATGAGTTTGTTTAGAGACTTTGGAGTCTTTTGGTTTAGTTATTGTTTTATCTTTACAGTTCTCCATTTGCACATTTTATCTTTGTTGACCTTTAAAAATTTGCGACTGATAGATTTTCCGGCATTTGCGATGACCTTAGGAATTGAAAATCTACGGATTTTTATCTCACAAAGTTGTATTTAATCTCATTAGTTAGATACTTTAATCTTAAAACTTATTTTCCTTAAGGCTTTTGCATAATTTTCACAATATTTATGATTATTTTAATTATTATTTTCGATTATATGTATTCAAGTTGTTAGTGGTATTCGATAAAAAAACGCAAAAAAAAAAATTTAGAGTTGTGTAGTTCGTGAACGACCTAGTTCAATTCAACTAGTCTTTACTTTGAACTAGTAACCTAGTTCAAAGTCTTCGTTCTTTTTTGGTATTTGAGTAATATTTCTCTTCTTTATGTTTTTGTTTTTGAGTTTAATTTTTTTTTCAATGTTTTTTAAACAATTAACGCCCACTGTTCCCATATGAGGACACCTCGATTATTGCGTTTTTCTCTGGAACTATTTGTCCAATAATTTAAGTAAAATTATTTTCTGAAAGTCAACTAAATTTAAAAATCAAGAAATAAAAGTTTTTTCTAATCACATAATTTCTTCATCCATTATATTCACATCAATTGACAGCAAATGAAAAAAGTTAATTTTGGCCAAATTTTTGGCAAAGCAAAAATTTTAATATTAAAAATTTATGATAATAGTGATACGCTATGCATTATTAATATTTTTTATTTCAACGGGCACTAATTAAACCTCATTAATCAAGTTTTACAATACCGAATTTCGAAACGGTCCAATTTAGAGAGCAGTTTTTCACTATTTGCTCTTTGGCAATTTCCAAGAATATCTTTCAACTTTGCTCACTTTTGATTTCACTTTATCCTATTTGAACGCCTGTGCGTATCATACAAATACATTTTCACTGAATTCTATTCAGCAGATTTCCTTAGGGCGTTAATGGGTTAATGCTAAATAAGAGGTGTCTAATATGAATAATTCGCTCAAAAATTATCAAACAAACGATGTAATTAATGAACGATTGAACGAAATTGTCAAAAGATCGATTGAACTAGAAGAGCAACCTCGAACTATAAAGAGCGCACAGTCAAACGAACTAGATTGCCCAAGTCTACCAAAAACGTACAAAAGTACGTGAACGATCTAGTTCAATTGAAGTAGTCTTTACTATGAACTAGTAAGCAAGTTCGCAAGCTTCCGCTCCAGGCTTGCCATTATAGCATCCAAATTTATTTCTAATTTATTAAATAATAATAATAATAAAATGAAATAAAAAAATAAAAGAATAAAACTACATTCACATTAAACCCCAAAATACGTATTTCTCATACAAATTTTAAATCGAAAACTTGAAAAAAAAAGAAAATACGCATTTTGGGGTTCTATATGAACGTAGTATAACACCTATTTTTTTATTTTTAAAAATTAAATATTTGCTATTTTTAGTTAAATGACGTTTACAGAATTTAATGCCCAGTTTTTAACTTCGTATTTAAATATGCAATTAGTTAATTGCCATTTAAATTTAAGTTGTATTTAAATACAGTTTCAGTTTTTCAGTCTTAAATCATAATTGTTATTTATTTGCGACAAAAGTATGGTAGCATCATGTAATGTCAAAAAATTAATGATCATTATTCATAAAACAGCTGTTTAAATAGAAAAAAGCAGAAAATATAGAATATAGAAATAAAAAAAAAAAAAAAAATGTATACATATATATAAATATATATATATACAGGTATCCCTCGATTTACGCGGCACGTTGGGACCGGAAGAAAACCGCGTAATTCAAAACCGCATAAATAAAGGTTCTATATCAATACAAAATTCTGTTTTGGGACCAGCAATATAATAAACCGCGCAAATTGAAACACTAACTTCATACAAAATTCAAATTTGGGACCGAAAATCCGTGTTAAAAGAAAAGCTTATTAATATAATATAATTTAAATTAAATTTATTTTATTTGTACTTTTCAATAGTTATAACAAAATATTATTTGTAAAAATAGTATATTTAAACTAGCTTTGAAAAAAAATTCAAAATTTATAAATTAACAAAAAATAACAAAAATTTTATAAAAAAAACTTCATTCCGGCTTTTTAAATCAACAAAACATAAATTATAAAAACAAAACAAAAACTTCATAAAAAATATAAAATATATTACATATTGCTAATCTTCTCAGATTTCGTCATAGTTAAAATCTTCAGTATCTTCGTCAAAGACTACTTTTTCAGAGTCTTTGTCATAGTTAACGTCTTCAGAATTTTGGTCACAATTAACGTCTTCGTCCACTTTAAAGAAGTCTGTTATGCGCTTTTGCTTTTTTTGCTGTTCCTGTTGTTTTAAAAGTTCTTCGTATGATGCCAACGATTTTTTTTTATTGAACACTGAAATAAATCTGATCGATTTGTACAAGGGTCATTATCAGTGGAAAATGTTATCAAATCCTGAGCCATTTGTATAAAAGTTTTTTACTTAGAAGAATCAAAATCTGGATTATCCTCACTATCACTTTCGTCTTCAGTTGATTCATCGGGGTCCGTGGCTAATTCAATGAGATCTTGTTCTGTCAATTCTGGAACACCATTGATCATCTCCAATATATCCTCATCCACAATGTTTTCAAATAATTCAGATGTTTCAATTACTTGTAGTATTTGAGCAACTTCCGCTGTTAACGGAGTAACAACATTATCATTAGGAAAACCAAAACCACAGCAAATTGTTTATTTTTTATTACCTTTAAAGTTGTTTTACACTGCAAATTAAATTTAACCTCTTCTTTTTTGCAAACAGCTGATAATGTTTAAAAAAATGGTGTAATGCGCGCAATTAGAGGGTTGCCACTATTTTTAAATCGCGTTATACTAAAAACGCGTAAAAAAACGCGTTATACAGAAAATGGTCACTATTATTAAATCGCGTTATATCGAAACCGCGCAAATAAAGTACCGCGTAAATCGAGGGATACCTGTAAATATAAATAAAATATAAATTATAAGTAAATTAATAAAATAAAAATAAAAATAAAGAGAAGTGATAATTTCATCCGAAGTTGAATTTTTATTGGCTGCTGTAATTTAATTTATTTTTTATTGTTTGTTTTACCACGCGGAAAAAAAACAAACTGTCAAAATCATATGTTATATTTGTACAATTTAAATAAACTTTAAATGCCCAAGATTGGTCACTTAAATGTGATTTAAATTTTAAGTTAAAAACTGACATTTGTATTTAAATAGAACTTAAAGTCCAAATGGCATTTAAATACGAAGTGAAAAACTGGGCATAAATCGTGTACTTTGTTTATAAAATTCAGACTTGTACAATCTAGTTCGTTTGAATGAGCACTCTTTCTAGTTCGATTGATGTAAATGAACTAGGGCGCCCTTTTAGTTTAATTGATCTTTCAATCGTTCGTTGAATCACTTTCATAATTAATCGGTCGTTGAATCACTTTCATAACCAATTTCTGGCTCAATTCAAATTAAAAAAATATTTCAAAATTTATTATAAAAACCTCAAATTGCCTGTGCAAAATTTATGATTTTTTTTTAACGAAAAAGGGACAACATAGCCTGCATAAAGAAAAAAATCGACACCGGTTTAACCGGATTTTTAATAAAATCCGAATTCGAAACCGGTTTTTTAAAAATCAGATTTTTCGAACAAACGGAAACCCGTTTTTCTAAACTCGATGGTATTTTGTCCATAAACTAAAATTTAGGCAGTTATTTAAACAAAAAACTAAAGAAAACAACGGTATATTTGTTACAGTTGTTTGAAGCAGTTATTTCATAATTTATGACTAGACCAATCCCTTAATGAATAAGTTATCTACTGATAAGCCGAGTGTTTAATTTCGTAGATACTTTTTCATTCTCTTTAATTGTTGTTGTTATTGATACCAACCAATTCAAGTTGTAAAATACAGAGATCATAAATGTTTAATAGATTCTATAGACAGCACACGTTTTTTTACTGTACCAATTATTAATTTAACACAATTCTTTGTATAAATTAAATTTATTAAAAAAAATGTCTAAAGTTTTTATTGGACAAATCGTCCATACCAAATCATTGAATGATTTTGTGTTGTACACCAATGGATTTGTAGCTGTTTTGGGCAATGGCAAAGTAAGTTGACTAGAACAGTTTTAAGTTCCAGAATTACTAGTTTTCCATTGTTTATAGATTGCTGGGGTGGGTGAAAACTATTCCACTTGGATTTTATCTAATCCTGATTTTCCTAAAGATGCTGATACGATCAATTTGGGTAATGAACAATTCCTAATGCCTGGTTTAGTAGATTGTCATATACATGCTCCACAAGTGGCACAAATTGGATTGGGTTTAGATATGGAATTGTTAGACTGGTTAAATACTTATACATTTCCCTTGGAGGCGAAATTTGCTGATCAAGAGTTTGCAGCTAAAGTTTATACAAAAGTTGTGGTAAGTTTTTATTTTTTAAAAAGAAATGGAGATAATAGGTGCATTCGTTTACACCAAAATTTGCACAAATTTGTACATACTGGATTTTACTGAAATGCGTTCGCGTACACATAAATTTGCAAAAGAGAGCATCTACTAAGAGAGTAAAGTGACAGTTGTCAGCAAAAAGCCTGCTAATTTTTACTGAACAAATTTTTGCCAGTAAAATCCAGTAGAAAACAAATGATTAAATTAAGTAAACAAACAAAAATAAGCATACATTTAATAATAAAAACATTTAAAAGAACAAAAGCTGAATTAAAAGTGCTGCAAAAACTAAAAATAATTATTTTCAACCTAAAAAAAATTAAAGTAGTCAGTTGCAATTATTACAGTAACAATTTATCAGTTTTCTAATATCTGTGTTAATTGTTTTTATTTACATTAATATATTAGAGATGTAAAGCTAATGAATATATGAATACTTCTTACTGCATATTATTCAGGGTACCGAATATCAAAAATCAAGTATTCATGTATTTTCGTATGTTATTTAACTAGAAACAAAATTAAAAGTCATGTACAAACTAAACAAGTCTAAAAGCTTCCACAAAAGTTCATTTAATAAATACAATTGCTACGAATTTATAATTATTAAAATGCAATGCATCAAGTACCGAAAAAATATACTGGGTAGTCTAAATGACACATATTTTACAACACTAAGCTTTTTAGCGCTCATATGTTTGAAATTAACCTGCAAATTTTTGCAATTTTTCCGTTCGTTTACTTTTTTGTGCAAGAGCCGGTTTTGAGAGTAAAATTTTCATGTTGCCCAAAATTTACTCATCTACTGGATTTTACTGGAAAAGTAAACAAACGCACCTAATAGAAATAGAGTTCGATTTAATTAACCCTCAAGCCGGCCTAAGCAGCT
Organism: Delia radicum; assembly: GCA_021234595.1. Lineage (NCBI taxonomy): Eukaryota > Metazoa > Arthropoda > Insecta > Diptera > Anthomyiidae > Delia > Delia radicum. The sequence continues at coordinate 277,266,166 of CM037851.1, read as the reverse complement.
TTTGCAATTAAATTTATACATGGATGGTAACCGATTCGATGTGTTTTTTTTAGCGTTAACGGTATTTTATTTATTTCGGTATCGGTATCTTAGAGGTAACGGTATTTTAGCGGTAACGGTATTTTAATTATTTCGGTAACGTTATTTTAGGGATAACGCTTTTTGCAAGTATTTCGGTAACGGTATTTTAAGAATAACGTTAATTAAATTAAATTAATAAAATAATGTCAATGCACATCGATAAATTTAGCCCCATCATGCCCGAATTCCAATGACTAGCTAGTTTATGATCAAGCTTTAGTAAAATATAAGTATCTATTTACAGCGATTTTTTTTCACATTTTGTCCGATTATTTCGTTAACGGTATTTTAAGGATAACGCTATTTCAATTATTTCGGTAACGGTATTTTAGCGATAACGGTATTTTAAGGGTATTGGTATTTTAGTTATATCGGTAACGGTATTTTACGGATAACGGTATTTCAATTATTTCGGTAACGATATTTTTGGGATAACGATAGTCAGTTGAAAGGGGTTTGAATAGATAATAGTATTTTAGCGATATTGCCTGCCATCCCTGAACTTATATATTTGGAGCAAATCTCAAAAACTAATCCATAGTAATAAATAACTTTAAGCGTGAATTATTCATCTTACTAAGATATAGCTACTGTCCAAAAATCACTCTTTTTTTGCTTTTAGTAAAGAAGATATGGCGATTTTCATTTTTCGAAAAACTCGAAGTTGAGCGAAAACGCATCTTAACTTGAACATATGTTGATTAAACTTAAAGACTTTGCTAAAAATACTTAATATAATCTTTCTGCCAAATTTCATAAAAATCCCTTCATACTTCTTCAAGTCAAGACAATGTCCTTTACAGGTATCCTTTTGGAATCCTGTATGTCCTTATACCAAAATTAGATTTTTTTTTAAATTTAAGCTTCAATCTTACTTTGAACGGTTTCCCTTCAACATAAATATGTTTTCCAGATTTTTTAAAATTGTGTTCATTTCAAAATAATTATTTTATGAAATTTTAACTTTATCGCTTCTCGCTTCCAAACCAAAAATTATTCCCAAAATATTTTGTAAATTTGATTTTCTATTGAAATAGCTTAAATTGTTATTATAAATCACTAATTTGGCGCACTTATGGTCAATTTAAAATAACCCGCTTAGAGGCGGGATTGCCGATTAGAGTGTAAAGATCTTATCAATATGACTTCAATTTATATTATCATTATTATGACCTTGAAAATATAAACCCATTTTATACCATTCATCGATCCCGTGTTAATTTTTTAACGAAATTTGGTAGAAAGGTTTTTGTACAAATATTGCGCCCGCTGGTGGTGGTATTCGTAATTTGAATTCAAACTTTGGCGCTTTGTGTGTATTTAACGAGTTGAGATATTTTTTAGTTATAATTATTATTTGTTGTTAAAGCAAATATCTATTAAACCGGAATACACAATTTGATCTAGCGGATTTTCAAGATTTTTGAAAGATTGTTGTTTTTAGACAATTTTTCAAAATTATAATTTCAAAATAATATGGCAACACTGGGGAATTTTTAAAAATCCCGTCTAAGTGGATGTCTAAGCGGTAATAGGAACACAGACCAAATTGTTCAAGTTCTTAGATATAGTGTTTTGGACACGCCGCCAAGTGGAAAACTTTTCCCATTCATAGCAATCCACGTAGGAATTTCCAATAATCCCGTCTAAGAGGGATTAGGAAACCCTCATAGCAAATTTCAAGTTCCTCGCTTAAGTGGTTTGGCGAGTCCGTTAAGCGGGGTACTTTTCCCACTTTTAACCGCTTTTTTGTATCTAAAAAGTAGTATATAAGTGAATAAGGTCATATTCAATAGAACAGAATAAAAGTAGAAAGCAAATATCTATCAAACCGTAATACACAATTTGTAATAGGAATCAACACACCAAATTTCAATTTCCTCGCTTTAGCTGTTTGTTCAATCCGCCAAGAGGGTGACTTTTCTCTTTTATGCCCCTGCCAGTAAGAATATCTAAAAATCCCGTATATCCGAATTTCTACGCGGGATTACGAACCCACATATCAAGTTTCAAGTTCCTTGCTTAAGTGGTTTCGCTAGACTGCCTAGGGGGAGAATTTTTTTAATTTTTGCCCCTCCCCGTAGGAATTTCCAAAAATCCAGTTGAAACGGATGTCTCCGTGGGATTCTAAACCAATATACCAAATTTCAAGTTCTTTGCTTGAGCGGTTTGTACAGGCCGCCAAGTGGAAGAATTTTTCCCTTTATGTATCTCCCCGAAGAAATTTCCAATTAGCCCGACTGATCAGATGTCTATACGGGATAATGAACCCTTATTCCAAATTTTAAATTCCTAGGCTTCAGACCGACAAATGGGAGAATTTCCACTTCATGCCATTCCCCAACGAAATTTCCAAAAAAATACCGCCTGAGCGGAAGTCTATACGGGGTAGTTAGGTTGAAGGTACCTCTAAATTTTACATACAAATTCCATATAAAATGTGTAGCTTAGTATAATTTCATAGTAGCATCTGGGGGGTTACCGCGTAACTCGATTCGAAAAGAAAAATGTACGAATACGAACAAATTGTACCGCGTAATACGATTTTCGTACTTTTTTTTTCGAAAGTACGGAAATTTTATTCTCCCTTTTCGAACAAAAACATCCCTTTCGAAAATGCAACTCTGTATTACGAAGATGAACTGTTTTTGCGATAAAAACGTTGGGAAATTGTTCGAAAGCTATTTTGCTAGTGACAAGTGAAAAAATATTAAAAATGTAAGTATTTACACATTTAAAAAATAAAAATGATTAACAAATAAAGAAAACTTAATAATATTGTTCATTTATACAAAAATATTTATTAAATTACCCAATAAACATGTTATATTAAATGTAATAATATTTGTGTTTTCAATTTATAAAGGCATGCTCCAAAAAGAAATTTATACACAAATAAAAAACAATATCAGGTAATGGTCGACTTCATGGTCAAGCATTCAGACTTGGTAAAAGGGCATCTAAAAGTCCCAGATGCTAAAAATAAGTCAATTAATTTGTGGCAAAAGTTGTGTTCTGATTTGAATGCTTTCGGACCACCCGAATGTGTTGTCAATGGCTGGAAAAAAGTAAGCCGATAGACTAAGGTGCTAGCGCTAAGTTCTTAAGATTTATTGTAATTTTTAATTATAGTAAATAAATTAAATTAAATAAAATAAAAAAAAAAATATTTTTCCAATAGGTTTGGGACAAGACTCATGTAAAAGATAAATGCCGCCGTAACCGAAGTAGCATTTCTGGAACCGGTGGTGGTCCAAGCAGATACTGTTCTCTAACTCCATTGGAATAGCAAACGTCCAATTTGCTATCAATTGAAGAGGAATTATCGTCATCTTCATCAAACCACAAATAAACGCAATCCATTTTTATGTTTTAAACCGAAAAAACGATTTCTTTTTTGATTTCAAATTTTGTTTGTTTTGGTATTTTTTGTAATTTTGACATTTGATAATAGTGTTGCCAAGTTTTCTTCAGTTTGTTCCCTCTTTATTATGAATACAACTCTGTAGTCGTTTCGAATGAATTATACAGTACGCATTTACTTTCGATTCGGAAGTTCTTTTCGAAAAATTTTGATTTTCGATTCGAGTTACGCGGTAACCCCCCTGGTGTATAAAATAGTATGTAATATTTTTTCACCAGACTCTTAGAGGTGAATAACATTTGAAATTCCCCTTAAATTTTTTTTTCAGATTTTCTAATAAAGATTTGTTATTTTTCTAATAAAGACATAAAACTATACAAAATTAATATTTTGAAAATAGCTTCAAACGTCTTTGATTCATATTCTGATCAATTTTATACTTTGGATGCTAATATTCCCACTAGAGGGCGCTTTAAGCAAACAAATCTTAATGATCCACTATTTTATATATCTGTAAAGTTGGGTTATAAAATGTCATATTATTAATGATTGATTATGATTTTCATAAATATGATGGGATTTTTTTTATGAGAGTATAAACTTTATCTGTTTTTTTTTCAGGAATCCACCATTAAAAGTGGTACAACTTTAGCTTCCTACTTTGGTACTAATAATAAAGATAGTACCATGATTTTAGCCAAAGAGGCGTTAAAACAAGGTCAACGCGCTTTGGTAGGAAAAGTGTGTTCCAACTGTAATAGTCCTGAGTTTTATGTGTAAGTTGTTGATGATTTATCAAATAAAATATTCTTAAATAATTTTTTATAACCTTTTTTTAAGCGAAAAAACCGAAGATTCTTTAACTGCTACCAAAGAATTTGTTGACGATATGAAAAAATTAGATACAGATTTGGTAAAACCTACAATTACTCCACGTTTTGCTTTAAGTTGTACAAAGGAATTAATGAAGGGTTTGGGTGATATTGCTAAAACTCATAATTTACATATACAGGTGGGTTTATATTTAAATAAAAAAAATGTAAATAGTAGGGTATTCAATTTACTCGGGTTTGCTTTTGTTCGAGTAATCGAGTAACTCGATTTTGAGGTTTTTAATTTACTCGAGTAGGCGAGTAAGACTTTAAAATTGCTCGAATAACTCGAGTAACTCGAACAATTTTAATACTTTAATTTTATTTTCCAAAAGCTCACATTTTTGTAAGTTTTTATATTTTATTAGTACTAATATAACATATATATAAAAATTAACAAACTAATTAAAAATTTTAGTAAAAAGTATATCTAAAAGAGAAAAACATTTGCTAAGATCATTTATTATTGCGACAGTTTTGTCTCAGTACACTCAAAGCAAAAGCGTTGTTATATCAATGAAGCTCTTTATAAATATGTTGAAATCTTCATTGATTTTCTTTCAATATAACTGGTTCATAAATATGTATTAAACTGTTTTATAAAAATATTTGTAAGGTGATCCGTTTTGTAATTTCACTCAGACTTGACACAGTTTTGTTATATTAGTGTGTTAGTACTAAACGAATAGTCCATTTTGTCCTATCATTTTGGGATTTTGAGATATGTAATTTTTCTAAAAAAATTATAAAGAAGTTTTGAAACAACTTTCATGAATATTTAAGAAATCTTAAGATTTTCATCATATTAATGAAAACTTCATTACTTCTATATGTAAATTTTAATATGTGGAAATTCTGTTTTGTTTTATAGGGCTTCTAAAATTGGCGTGTTACAACGACATAAAAGGGACCAACAAAAAGTTTTTAGTAAATGACATTTAAAAATTCCTTTTTGAAAATATAGTATTTATATGTAGTTTCTTTAGATCAAATGGCAACTAAATTAAAAAAAAAAAAATGTTTGATCCCACTTTTAACCCTCAAATCCGCACCAATAATCTTAAACACCCCAGTCTTAGAACATGTTTCTTTAAAAAATATCCAAGTTTCTTCGATATCGGAGTTTTTCGCATTAAGTTCTTAGTTTTTCGTAATATAATTTCTTTAACAGTGCTCACTTAATATAAAAATACACTTAACATTTAAATATTCAAATTACAGTCACATTATTTTATACAAAATATTAAAAAAATATAAAATAGTTCATATTTTTAAATTACTCGAGTTACTCGATTAATCGACCAAAATTGTTCGAGTTATTCTTTACTCGAAATTGGCCACTTCGAATTACTCGAACAATTGTTCGACATCATTTCATCGATTAATCGAGTAACGGTTAACCGATTGAATACCCTAGTAAATAGTATATTTTTTTATTTTTTTAGAGCCATATCAGCGAAAGTTTATCAGAGATTGATTTTGTTAAACATTTATTTTCGTGTTCATATGCCGAAGCTTATGATACAGCCGGACTTTTGACAAATAAGGTAATAAACATTTATACAATAAACATTCGATGTAGTTATATATATATATATTTTTTTTTAATTTTGTATTTTATTTATAGACCGTTATGGCACATGCTGTCCATTTAGAAGATGAAGAGATTAAACTATTTAAAGCCAGAGGTACCTCTGTGGCTCATTGTCCGGCTTCAAATACCATGTTAAGTTCTGGATTTTGTGATGTTTTACGTTTAATTAAGAATGGCATTAAAGTTGGTTTGGGCACAGGTATATTAAGAACAGAAATGTTATGTTAACCTTGTTAACTTTGTTTTCTGTTTTCTTAGATGTTTCTGGTGGTAATTCCATTTCCATACAAGATGCTATTTTAAGAGCTTTAGATGTATCTCATCATTTGGAATTTGTTAAAAAACAGGACATCAAGGGAACCGGCAAATTGCCAACCAATGCTGATAATGAATCATATAAACCTATAGATTATAAACAAGCCATCTATTTGGCAACTTTGGGTGGTGCTGAGGCCTTAGCCTTAGATAATGTTTGTGGTAATTTTGTAAAAGGCAAATCATTTGACGCTTTAATTGTTGATACCAGTATTTATCCATGTCATAATTTTGGGTTTTATAATGCTGAAGCTTATGCTAAAAAATCGCCAGAAGTAAAACTATTAGAATTGGTACAAAAGTTTATCTATGTGGGTGATGATCGTAATATTGTTAAGGTTTATGTGGCTGGAAAAGATATTAAATAAAGAATGTAGAAGTTTAAGAGTTTCATTAAAATATATATATATATATTTTTTTTTATATCTTCCAGAGTAACTATTAACTAAAATATATATAAATATTTTTTATTACTAACATATAAATATATGTATATACATCGACACAAAAATATCTAAGAGTTTTTCTTCAACTTTCATATTATATTTAAGAATTTTTGAGAAGACAATTTTTAGAGCTTTAAAATTATAAATTTAGTTTTGATTTACTCATCCTTTACTAACCGCATTTAAAGAAGTTTTTTTTTGATACTTAAAATAAACCACAATGTAGGTTATACCGGGGTTTTCATAGCTATAACCCAATAAAAGATAGAACGATATAATAGCGAAAACGTTATTATATGTGTGTACATTTCGAATGCAGAAGGTATATCTCATAATGTACAAATTTTTATAGTTTTTTTTTGAAAACCGTCGAAACAATTTTCTAAAGATGATTCAAAAAGAATAATAATAGTTTAAGTAAAAAACAAGGGATGGCAGGCAATACCGCTAAAATACCGTTATCGATTCAAAACCCGTTCAACTGACTATCGTTATCCCTAAAAAAGCGTTACCGAAATAAATAAAATACCGTTATCCGTGAAATACCGTTACCGATATAACTAAAACACCAATACCCCTAAAAATACCGTTACCGAAATAACTAAAATACCGTTGTCGCTAAAAAACCGTTACCGAAATAATTAAAATAGCGTTTTCCTTAAAATATCGTTACCGAAATTATCTGACAAATTCAGAAAAAATAATCGTTGGAAATAGTTATATTTTCCCAAAGTTTGCTCATAAGCTAGAATTCGCCAATAATGGGGCTAAAATTATCGATGTGCATTGAACTTAACTGAATAACTAAAATAACGTTATCCTTAAAATATCGTTACCGAAATAACTGGAAAACCGTTATTCCGCAATAATTAAAATACCGTTACCGCTAAAATACCGATACTGAAATATCATTAACGCTAAAAACCAAAAACCCATTACCGAAATAACTGCAATATCGTTACTCCTAAAATATCGTTACCGAAATAAACGAAAATAGCTTTACCCTTAACGATACCCGCATCGAATCGGTTATCTATAATGAAAAAAAAACTAAAACTAAAAATGAAAATGAAAATTATTCAAGTTCGAGGCCATATACTCTATATTTCTAGTTTACTTCCCCTGTTTTGTTTACAAACTTAACAAAACATAAAAAGGAGGGAAAAAAACAAAAACGTGTATTGAATATTTACCAAAGGTAGACATACACACAAACAAGTTTTCAATTTATTTTTTGATCAATGGTTATAATCTTTAACTTCAAAATCATATGTATATTAGTTCTCATGTAGTGAGTAAACTAGTTCATATGAATGCTTGATGTTTGACATGGGATTGTTACCCGCTTTCAAAACGTGTTCTGATGATGGGAACCTAGAAAATTCCCGAAATAGATCTATCAACACATTCCTGAAAGGGTCAAATAATAAATTTGAAAACAAAAACTCTATAGATTATTTGTTAGGACAATATCCTAATGAAGAAATATAGAGTATATGGCCTCGAACTTGAATAATTTTCATTTTCATTGCACAATTAAAGGTCGAAAAAACATAATTTTTATTTTTAATAAAAATTATAACAAACTTGTAAAAAAGGCAAAGTACCGCCTAGTTTACTTCCCCTGTTTTGTTTACAAACTTAACAAAACATAAAAAGGAGGAAAAAAACAAAAACGTGTATTGAATATTTACCAAAGGTAGACATACACACAAACAAGTTTTCAATTTATTTTTTGATCAATGGTTATAATCTTTAACTTCAAAATCATATGTATATTAGTTCTCATGTAGTGAGTAAACTAGTTCATATGAATGCTTGATGTTTGACATGGGATTGTTACCGCTTTCAAAACGTGTTCTGATGATGGGAACCTAGAAAATTCCCGAAATAGATCTATCAACACATTCCTGAAAGGGTCAAATAATAAATTTGAAAACAAAAACTCTATAGATTATTTGTTAGGACAATATCCTAATGAAGAAATATAGAGTATATGGCCTCGAACTTGAATCATTTTCATTGCACAATTAAAGGTCGAAAAAACATAATTTTTATTTTTAATAAAAATTATAACAAACTTGTAAAAAAGGCAAAGTACCGCCTAGTTTACTTCCCCTGTTTTGTTTACAAACTTAACAAAACATAAAAAGGAGGAAAAAAACAAAAACGTGTATTGAATATTTACCAAAGGTAGACATACACACAAACAAGTTTTCAATTTATTTTTTGATCAATGGTTATAATCTTTAACTTCAAAATCATATGTATATTAGTTCTCATGTAGTGAGTAAACTAGTTCATATGAATGCTTGATGTTTGACATGGGATTGTTACCGCTTTCAAAACGTGTTCTGATGATGGGAACCTAGAAAATTCCCGAAATAGATCTATCAACACATTCCTGAAAGGGTCAAATAATAAATTTGAAAACAAAAACTCTATAGATTATTTGTTAGGACAATATCCTAATGAAGAAATATAGAGTATATGGCCTCGAACTTGAATAATTTTCATTTTCATTGCACAATTAAAGGTCGAAAAAACATAATTTTTATTTTTAATAAAAATTATAACAAACTTGTAAAAAAGGCAAAGTACCGCCTAGTTTACTTCCCCTGTTTTGTTTACAAACTTAACAAAACATAAAAAGGAGGAAAAAAACAAAAACGTGTATTGAATATTTACCAAAGGTAGACATACACACAAACAAGTTTTCAATTTATTTTTTGATCAATGGTTATAATCTTTAACTTCAAAATCATATGTATATTAGTTCTCATGTAGTGAGTAAACTAGTTCATATGAATGCTTGATGTTTGACATGGGATTGTTACCGCTTTCAAAACGTGTTCTGATGATGGGAACCTAGAAAATTCCCGAAATAGATCTATCAACACATTCCTGAAAGGGTCAAATAATAAATTTGAAAACAAAAACTCTATAGATTATTTGTTAGGACAATATCCTAATGAAGAAATATAGAGTATATGGCCTCGAACTTGAATAATTTTCATTTTCATTGCACAATTAAAGGTCGAAAAAACATAATTTTTATTTTTAATAAAAATTATAACAAACTTGTAAAACTAAAAATTTTTGAGTATAATTGTGTAAAATTGAAAACCCGGTTAACCGATTTTATTCAAATTCTAAAATTTCAACTATTTAGAGAAACCGAATCTTCATTAAAGTCTAATGGTTAATGCCGACTTTGTGGATGCAGTATGTTTGCGAAATATTTATGCAAATTTGCAATTTTTCCGTGTTTTTGGTAATATATATTTTACACATTGTTTTTCAAAATAGTTATTACAAAATTGTTGCGCACATCAGTTTATATATAAAAATTTTATAAAAGCACGTTTTAGTGGAATATTGAATGCCTAGTCAGAAAAATACAATCGGCAGAACGTTGGCAAGATGTTGTAAATGGTAGTGCATACGTTGACAAAACGACTGAATTTCAACTTCTACGTTGTGCTTTCAACGTCAAAATGATATACTTTTTGACGTTGGCAAAATGTCGTACATACAAAAAACACAGTACTCTAAAAAATGAAAAATCCGGTATTTTGCCGATACTATAAATACCATAAATTCTGCACCAAAAAATAAAAAAACTACACTGCCAGTACTTAAAATTCAAAAACAAATCTGTATTTTTGCATTAATTTTAAAATAAATAATTTATATAAGACATGAAAAATAAAAATCAATCCATAAATAATTTAAAATTTTTCAAAAAAGTATCAATTGAATTTAAGAAACTATTAAATGTACATATTTCAGATTTAATAATTGTATTTTAGAATATCGTCGGCTTGCCTGCAAGTAGTGTTATGTGCTTTTCAGTTATTATGTAAAACTCTTGTAAGATGATATCTGTATTTAAAAGTTCAACTTTTTTTTACTTTTCGCATTTACTAGAACATTGTCTACACGTTTTTAAAATTTATACCCATTAAAAAGTACTTTTTATAACATTATTTTCACTGTGAAAATTGTGTTCGAATCGAATTTCTTTTCGAATCGAATTACATATTAACCCCCCAGGCCAGCGATACTGATCTATTTATATTATCCTTTTAACATATATTGGCTTAAGTGTAGTTTAGCAACATAATTCTGATCACTTCAAAGCTTTTATTGCGAATAGTACCTTTTGAGCTGATTTCAATAAAAAAAAACAATTTTGCATTTATAGTAATTAAATGTGCTAAAGTCCCAAAACTTATTTAACAAATTGTGAAAAGCAATCTGATGTAGGCGTGTCCCTATCCGGATTTCATTCCTGCCCAAGAAAATCTTCAGGGGACTTTGTTATTAGAATTTCTAGAGATATTTGTTATGTTAAATCACAAAACTCAATGAGAATTTCTTGTCCTCGTCTAGGAGCGAGATTCAAAATTTAAAATATCAAAGAAAAAACAAAAACAACAACAAAAAATTGTCACAATTGGCTTTGTCATCTTCCAAATACTACTCTGTTTTTTTGACAGACCTAACAATTTTTGTCGGCGACGCACCCTTGCGGCTGGACAGGGCATTTAAGTTGGAAAAGTTTTTTTAATTATCTCAAAAAGTACAAGTCCGATCATAACAATATGTATGTAATATGAAAGTTCTTTAAAATATCTTTCCAATGAGGTGAAATATGTCCCCTTAAATTAACACATTGCAGCCGAGTTTTCAAATTTTTATTTTTTACACTTTGTGCGCCCCGGTAGGCTAGTTGGTAGCGTGCTGGCTTATCAGTACGGGGGTCGTGGGTTCGATTCCCACCAGAGGCACTGGTCTGTTTTCGCTACAACGCGCCGAAGGCCATAGTAGCTAGTGCTCGGTTAGGGTAATAGTATATAATTTGTAATTATATGATTATTAATTAATAAAATAAAAAAATAAAAATATTTTTTACACTAGTTTTTTTGGAGAAAATGTAGCCTTATTCAAAAATTTATCATATAAGTGTACAAAAATATATAAAAATGTATAGCCAATTTCGCAAGCTTTCATTGAAGGTATAATATGCCAGCATATCTCTTAAATTAAAATAAAAATATTCAAGGTTAAATTTGGACAATGTTGATTTTTTGATTACAATTATTAATTATTTTTTACATTATTGCACTCACACATACATATATGCATACACACATACACGGAAAAACTTAACTCAGCGAAGCCACTAAACTGCCTATCACATAGGAGAAAACTCCTGAGCCCGTTCGGAGGCCGGTTACACAAAAAAATTTACTCAGCGAAGCCACTAAACTGCGTATCACGTAGGAGAAACCCCCGGCCAAAGATCTGAGATTTTAAAATTATTTCAATCGAAGAAATGAAAAATGTTTTAAAAAAATATTGTTATAGGTGATTTTTTGTAATGAGTAAAAAGAGTATATTTATCTTTTTCTTGTACGACACACGTACACTATAGCATCTTCGTGTGGCTAACGATTATGAACGTTCGGCTGTTGCTTTGTTATCATTCTGTTAAAAAAAAAAAACTCTTTCAATTGTTGTTAAACACTGAAGCAAGATCACGCTACGCAATATAAAAAAACTTAAAAAATGTGACTTCGTTTCTTGCTGTTACACACACAAGCGTAAATGTAATAGTATGTGTTATTCAAAGCTTTGATACATTTAAGTTAGCATCACATGGTTCAGCAGCAACATCATTAGAATTATGGCAATTATCAAAAGAGCATTTATTTTCTCTTTGTATTCTTTCTTTATTTAAATTAGCAACAACAACAGCATTGCCATCATGTTCATTACAAAGATAAACAGCATCACAATTGATAGAATTTGGTGACAACGAATTAGACAAAGTTGAAAGCCCACTTTGTTTTGCATTATTTATTGAAGGCAAACTGGTTTCGGCATGTGCTTTTTTTTATTTTCAAAATAAACACTCTCACTTTCATTATTTTTGTTTACATAGGCAACGAATTGTGCTTTCAACTCCTTTATTTCATTTGATAAACATGACACAATAGCAATTAAATCGTTTGATGTTTTACAAACAATTATTGCATTATAAACAATATTTGTTGAGGTTTTTAAAAGATTAAAGGCATGGATCATTATCAATACCAGAACATATTTGATGATAATGTTCACTGCAAACTATACATTTACGGCCGTATTTATAACGAAAAGTTAGACACAGTCGCAGAAAACGATCTGCTTACATAGCCTAAGTAGAGAGTTAGCTGAGAGTTTATTTATAATGACTTTTTATCTCTCAATTAATGGTTTTTTTTTGTGTTTTTTTCATTATTGGCAACCATTTAAATGAAATTTTTTTATTTTTTTTTAATTTTAACCATTACTCAGGGGATGCCCCCTACTCATGCAGTGCATTGTATTGATCAGGAAAATAGGGTATGGGAGGGAGGAAAGAGGGAGTAGTGTTTGTGGATATTTGATTTAAATTTTTCTAAATTGTAAGTAACAGGGTAGACTTCTGCGGGAAGTTTGTTCTACATACGAATCGTTCGACTAAGTTCACTTATCTCAGATGAGCACCTCCCATTTTAATATCGATAGAAAAGTGTCACACAACCCACATTCCGACGATGCTCCAATGAATCAATAGAGTTGGATACACTACTGGCATTGATAAGCTTCACCGCCCTCCCCTGAACACGGTCCAGAAGCTTTAGAATATACAGTGGAGCCCCTGCCCATATATGAGAGTTGTATTCCAACTTTTTTTTTATATATATTTTTCACGTTTATTTACAAAATCACTTTGACACAAAACAGGGGGGTTGTGGTAACTCGATTCAAAAAGAAAAATGTACGATTACGAACAAATTATACCGCGTAATACGATTTTCATACTTTTTTTCTCGAAAGTACGGACATATTTTTCTCCCTTTTCGAACAAAAAAATACCTTTCGAAAATGCAACTCTGTATTACGAAGATGAACTGTTTTTGCGATAAAAACGTTCGGAAATTGTTCGAAAGCTATTTTGCTAGTGACAAGTGAAAAAATATTAAAAATGTAAGTATTTACACATTTCAAAAATAAAAAATGATTAACAAATAAAGAAAACTTAATAATATTGTTTATTTATACAAAAATATTTATTAAATTACCCAATAAACATGTTATATTAAATGTAATAATATTTGTGTTTTCAATTTATAAAGGCAAACTCCAAAAAGAAATTTATACACAAATAAAAAACAATATGACTTGGTCAAAGAGCATCTTAAAGTCCCAGATGCTAAAAATAAGTCAAATAATTTGTGGCAAAAGTTGTGTTCTGATTTGAATGCTTTCGGACCACCCGAATGTGATGTCAATGGCTGGAAAAAAGTAAGTTTGTGTAATGAGCGTTTTTAATAATATATTTTAAAACATATTTTTCCAATAGGTTTGGGCCGAATACAAGACTCATGTAAAAGTTAAATGCCGTCGTAACCGAAGCAGCATTTCTGGAACCGGAGGCGGTCCAAGCAGATACTGTTCTCTTACTCCATTGGAACAGCAAACGTCCAATTTGCTATCAATTGATCGTCATCTTCATCAAACCACAAATAAACGCAATCCATTTTTATGTTTTAAAACGAAAAAACAATTTCTTTTTTGATTTCAAATTTTGTTTGTTTTGGGGATTTTTTGTAATTTTGACATTTAATAATAGTGTTGCCACGTTTTCTTCACTTTGTTCACTTCACTTTATTTTATTATGAATACAACTCTGTAGTCGTTCCGAATGAATTACACAGTACGCATTTACTTTCGATTCGGAAGTTCTTTTCGAAAAATTTTGATTTTCGATTCGAGTTACGCGGTAACCCCCCAGCTGTTTTAAAGATTTGGTTAGTGTTTGGTAGTTTGTTAACATGAATTTAGCAGAGGGGATAACAATTGCATTATACAATTTTCAAAAATTTTCAAAATTCTCTAAACTGCAATTCTTTTTGTCATGTGGGTTTATGCCATATTCTTTATTCTTTAATAATTCTTTTAAACTTTTTCTTAAATTTTTGTAAGTTAAACTTGCTATATACAAACTGTTTTATATTGTTAGAAAATAGGATATTTAAGGTTTTATAGTTTTAAGTGACATAATGAAGTTGATTGTTAATGTTGGTCTACCAACTATATATGGCCCGAAGGTCTCGGTTGGTTTTTTGAAATAAATTAAATTAAAAATTAAATCAAATAATACGCTTGTTAAATCCGTGCTAATACGCTTAACGCTTAACAGCCGGTTTTATTTTAAACTTTGGGAAACAAATATGTACCATAAATATTACTGCTGGTCTCCTTAGATTTCAACAGAAATTTTATTATTTATTATTTTTATACTCTGCATTATTTAGTGGCTTTTAATAGCATAGCCATATTTGGCCTAAATAGGCTCGGTTATGTAAATTGAAGAAATAAAAAAAAAAAAACAGGTTGATTGCATTTGAAAATTTTGCGGGAAAACTGTTCCATACATTGAAAAATAAAGTATGTATGATAGTCAGAACCTCATTAATTTTTTCATGTCATGCAGTGTTATTTCACCCAAAAAAAAAACAACCTTTTATATTGCATCAATCATCAGAGCAGATGAGTTAATCTTCTGAAGACACCTAAGCGATGGTTTCAGTTCTTTAAGAAATAAATGAAATAAGCTATGTATTAGATATGAAACACCCTGTATTTTTATTCTAATATCAGTCATTGATAATGTTACGGTTTCGATGAGAAAATACCATAGATTATATAGATCTCTAAACTCCTTGACATTAGCTATCAGTGCATGTAAGTCATGAGAATGTGTTGGACATACGTAGTATACCAATACAAAAATATTTGAATGTGTATGAAAAAATAAGTTTGTTGATAAAAGTAGAATAAAAAGAGTTTAAAATCTATGTAATCTATGGAAAATACAACTTATACAAATTCCAATAGCACTTAAAAACTGTATCTCAAAACTTTTATAATTTGATTTTGTTATATTTTATCAATAGACTTTAATTTGTATACATATTCTATAATTAATTTTATATAAATAGGGTTTCATTAGGTTTTTTTGTTTGTATAATTTCTAAATATATTTACATATAAGGAAAAATTAAACTAATATTTAAACTCAGATAAGAAAAAAAAAACTGGAATGAAAGTATGTTTTGGAAACATTTCTATATGAATTTTAAAACAGAAATCTCATTTGTGTGTATTAAATTTAGATTGTGTTATTTCCTTTAGCGTTTTTTAACATTTGTTAAATTTTTGAAATTTTACTACATACATTTTTATAATAAAAACTTACAAATTAAATAATGTAATAGAAGATATTTTTTATAATTATTTTGTAAACATTTTAAATTTTCAGATTTATGTTTAATACTTTTTCTTTTTTTTTTCTACTACGATATACATTTTTTAAATAATTATAAAAAAGGTGTAATAAAAAGTTATATATAGAGATTTCCTTCAAAGAATAAACTCTTATTCATTAT
This sequence comes from Delia radicum, assembly GCA_021234595.1. Taxonomy (NCBI): domain Eukaryota; kingdom Metazoa; phylum Arthropoda; class Insecta; order Diptera; family Anthomyiidae; genus Delia; species Delia radicum. Next base: position 277,250,009 of record CM037851.1, on the reverse strand, counting down.
TATTATTATTTTCAAATATTTAGCTATTAAAATATGTTTTAAATAAAAAAAATTAAGTAAATAAAATCCTGTTTTTATATTTATATAAAAACAGTTTTAACAGACGTTTGTAGGTTTTTGTTTAGAATTAGTAGCTTAAAGCAATAATAGTAGCAATATGTTTTTAAAACTTATTTAAGAATATTTTTAATAATCATTTGGGGAAGAATTTTTTTACATTCATTATTTTTGATTATTTAAAAAAAAAAAATAGTGTATTAGTGGTGTTTGTGTTTATAATTAATTGAACATATTCTGTTGAGTGGCATCATTTTCAAAATCAGTCCAAGCATTATTAAGTTCCATAAAAATCATTTTAGCAATTTCTTCGTTGTCAGTACCATTATGCTAAAAATTAAAAAAGTAAAGTTTTTAAACATTAATAAAAACTATTTAGTTTCAAAGATTAATAGTATTAAGTTTTGTTTTTTATTTTCGCTATTACACTTTTATACACTTTGTTCAACAGTTATTGTAAATTTTGTGAAAATTGCTTTGCATTTTTTAAAAATAACGAACCAGTTAAGAGGTTAATAATCTGGCAGATTATCTAAAAAATTGGCATAATTTTTTACAGTTCTTTATTTTTACAACTGCTCAAATGAAACACTGCTTATTTTGTATATTTTTTTAATGTTGCCAACTGAAAAAAAACTAAACTGTAAACTTAATAAGTTTGATATAATTTTTATTTAAAATAAAAATTATGTTTTTTCGACCTTTAATTGTGCAATTAAAAAGTAAATTATTCAAGTTCGCGGCCATACTCTATATTTCTTTATTAGGATATTGTCCTAACAAATAATCTATAGAGTTTTTGTTTTCAACTTTATTAATTGACTACTTTCAGGAATGTGTTGATAGATCTATTTCGGGAATTTTCTAGGTTCCCATCATTAGAACACATTTTGAAAGAAGTGACAATCCCATGCAAAACATCAAACATTCATATAACCTAGTTATCCCACTAAATGAGAACTAATATATGAGCTTGAAGATTACCACCACTGATCAAAAATAAATTGAAACCTTGTTCGTTTCCTGAAAGTCCATAATGCTTTAAAATACTGACAAAACGCATTTTCTGGCTTAAGTCTTCGGTCGAACACTACTTAAATGTACTGAATTTTAAGATTTTTTTTTAAATACTCCTTTTTTTTCCTCAATGTACTTTTTTGACGATTTCATATCTGACAGATTCTCTAAGAAATCCGATATCACTTTGTTCAAGACCTAAATAGCTATTGTTTTGACGATGTTACTAACGAAAACGTTAAGCCAAACGATGGAAAACTGTTGTCTTTTAACAATATTTTTAACATTATTTAAAATGTGTATGTAATATAACTTCGAAAAGTGGACGAAAATCGTCGATCGTTCTACAGAATGGCTACCCAGAGTGTTGTTCTGCCTTACCAAAGTTAAAGGAACTACCCGTGGACTAGATCGTATCTCTTATCAAATAATTAAAGCTCTACCCCATGCAAGCAAAACAAAATTGCTGGCATATACAACGCATTACTTTAAAGTGGAAATATCCCCACTAATGGAAACTAGCAGTTATAGTACCTATCCCAAAAATTAAGAACTCTTCAGTCGGAGCTTACCGTCCAATATCGTTACTACCCTGCCTTTTCAAAATCATGGAAAGAATCGTTGCTACGAGGCTATCGTGGTTTATGGAAAAGAAAAAACTTATCACCAAAGAGCAGGTAGCTTTTAAGCAAATAAAGGATGTGATGATGCACTACTACACATGGATTACTATATCACACAAGCACTATCTGCTAAAAACCACGTAACAGTTTTGAAAAGGCGTTTGATAGAATTGGCTCTCATGTCATTTTAAACATTCAAAACCTTGGTCAATTGGACCTAAAATTTTTAATTTTGTCAAATCGTTTTATCAAATAGACGCTTCAAGGTAAGAATTAATGGTCAACTATCAAAAACTTTCTCTCTGAAAAATGGTATCCCTTAGGGATCACCACATTCAGTGGTATTGTTTCAAATTGCTTTTAATGAAATAAGCAAAATTGTAAATAAAACTCGTTTTCTAGACCACTGCTTCTACGCAGATGATTTATAAATACTTAACAAAAAAAAATTATAACAACGAAACAAAAAACATTCTAGAAAAAACTCTTCAACACATCAACAAATGGACTGAATATTCCGGAGCAAAAATCTCTTTTTTAAGTTCTTAATTACATAAATTGTAACCCGAAGTTTATCTATAAGTTAAATAATCGCCCGCCGAACTTTTTCCGATTTGTCTAAACGTTCGGCGGCCGAATACAGAATTCATTGCGGATTTTGACACTCTAATAAGCCCAATAAACATTTTTCCATTTGTGAAATTTGTCCATAATGATTTAAAATACCGAATACCGACAAAACGCATTTTCTGGCTAAAGTTTTCGGTCGAACACTACTTTAATGTACTGAATGTTAAGATTTTTTTAAAATAAAAATGTACATTTTTTTCCTAATTTTACTGCTTTTTCCTCAATGTATCTTTTTTGACGATTTCATATCTGGCAACGATATACTAAAACCAGAGTGTTGTTTTCATATCTCGGTTAAGTGTAAATGTAGTACTATACAGTATGGTCGGGGCCCAGCTGGAACTAGATTTCGAGCGTAATTTAAATGCAACATACGATTTAATTTAAAAATAAGTTTAAAAAATTCCTCTGGAAAATTTTTTAGCGGATACGTTTGGGGTCATGTCATATTAATTATATAAAACTATAACAGATTTCGCATATTTTTAATTCCAAACAGGGAGAAGTAATTGCGATTTTAACTGACAGACTTGGCTAATTGATTGCGCCATTGATAAGAATCTACAATATATTTAGTTTAAAAGGGCTTTACAAATATGGGCTTCACTTTCTGTAGAATGTCCAAAATTTGGCTTAATAGGAATTTTAAATTAGAGGGTTACTTGATAAACACAAATAAATGTTATATATCTTAAATTTTGATTTTAACTTACTTTATCTGGATGCACAGCTAGACATGCTTTTCTATAAGCTTTTTTAACATCTGTCGGTGTAATTAATTGAGACATTTCACATTTGGACCATTTAGCATCAGTCCATAGCACAGTATGCATTGAACATAATAAAGCACGTATATTATTCTTTTTACCTTCAGTCTAAAAGGGAGTGAGATCAAATAGATTTTTTTTTAATTTCAAACTTCTATTTAAATTTCAAATACAATAAATTTGCAATAAACTTACCCATTCCATAATAATGACTTTTTCGGATCCATATCCTTAATCAAATCCTCCTTACGCATTTCATTAATAGAGCGAGGTCCTTGATTTCCTTTGCTAGTAAATTTATAGCCTTGTTCACCCAATATATCGGCAAATATATCAGAACTTTTGGGTTGTTGTGTATTAGATGATGATTGTCCCTTAGGTTGATCGAAATGAGAACGACTGTAATCAGGGCGAGATTGTTGGGATGCAGATTGATGTGATGGTGGTGGTCCAGCTGTAGCACCTGGAAATTGTGTTGAAGTTTGTGCAGATGTAAAGGGAATACTACCAAAGGTTGCAGTATTATTTGGTGAGTTCATATGATTAGGAGAAGTTGTATTAGAAGCATGAGTTGTTTGTGGAGGTATGCGTATATTATTTGTGGAGTTGGTTTGTTGATTGTGAGTAGGGCTAGAGAATTGTGTGTTAAAAGGACTATTGCCGACTGGAGTATGACCAGCAGATTTCCCACCCAAAGTGGTGTTTGGAGTGAAATTTATATTAAGACCTGAAGCCAAATTTGCAATATCAGCAAATGGATCTTTGGGCTGAAAAAAGAAAAGCGAAAATATTATTAAATATTTTTTCCAGAATTCTAAAAAATATATTAAATAATTTTCAATTTAAATTTTTGGATAATTAAAGAAAAGTTTTTGTTCGAAATGATAATTCAAATTTACATGTTGCGGTGATGGTTCTTTGCTAGCTGTTTGTGTTGTAAACGTAGGTACTGCACCAAATGCTGTAGAAGTTGGAGCACTGGGTGTTATTTTTGGGTTAACAAATGAAGCAGCTTGCGGCGTCGGTGTTGCAGCAAACGCATTAAAGTCTAAATTAAAGGAAGGCTTATTATTGGAATTTAATGGACCGAATATGTCATCTAAATCTGCAGCAGATTTTGGTTGAGCGTTATTGGCCAAAATATCTGGTATCGGAGCCGTACCAATACCGGAAGAATCATCGTCCCCAAATGCTCCTAGCAAATCAAAACTAGCATCAGTTGTTGGCATAGCAGTAGCCTGAGGATCATATGGTGGTTGCTGATGTTGAGCTGAGGGTTGATTTAAATTTAATAAATCTATGGGTGGAGTTGGCTCTTGTGGTATATGAAAACTTTCTTGTGTTATCTCTGTTATATCAGGCATAATTAATGGTGGCGTCATAGGTTTTTCTTTCATCGCAGGAGGGATTGGTCTTGGCGGAGAGGGTGCTTGTCTCAGTATTGCAGCTGGTGGTGTATTTGATGTTGGTTTTGCTACAAAATTATCAATCATTTCCTCATATTCCAATTGAGAACTAAACAAATTGAAAGCATTACGTCTGGGTTTGGTAGGCAGCCAAGGTGGTTGACGACCAGGTGGTGTTTCTATATCCATAACAGCCATTGACAGCGAAACCGTAAAGTTGGGTGGTACACTTTCTGGGTCGGGTAAATCATCTAAGTCTTGAGCCGAGAAAGTTATTAAGGTTTCCGGTTCTGGTACAAATCCTGTATGTAATTGAAATTGACAAATTTTAACTCCCTGTGGTCGTACCATACCTTTGCGGGCATGATATAATACCACCACCAAATCACCGCAAACGGTTAAATTAATGGGCAGACTAATTTTTCCCGGACCAGCCATATATAAACGCATTTTTTCATAATCTTGCATAGTTGACATCAATAAACGTTCATTATTGTAGACTTCCATATAGATGCGACAACCATCGCGTGTTTTTGTCATACGAGGGTACTGGCTGACAATTGAGCGATATCAAATTTATATTTTTGTAATGAGGCAGTAACGGGGGTAGGACGTAAAATATCACCTAAATAGTACAGATAACGAAATTCGGAAGGTCTTAAATTGACTGGATGTCTTTTGACGGCAAAAACTTGTACGGCATCTTCAGGTTCCAAAATGAGATCGGAATACATTAGTAAAGCACAGACGAGAGTAGCTGCTGTACAACCGCCTGCATCGCCAGTTTGTATAATAACAATAGATTTAAGGTCGGCAGTAAGAAAACCATACATATCCTCAGCAACAGAGAAAAGACCCTAGAAACGAAAATAAATGGCAAAACATTTCCAGGCGGATTAGGAAAAATAACATGTTTACTTTATATGAAATTTGTTTATACAGACAATTTATTGAAATTATACAATTAACTAAAATCATTCAAATAATTCATTAAATTCACTGAAACCGTTCAGTTAATTCAATTCATTTAATTTATAAAATTCATAAATTTATACAATTCATAAATTCCAACAATTCATTCACTTTTTTAATTTATTCCATCACTCAATTAGTTCTATTCATTCCATTTATTCTATTCATTCTGGTTCTTACTATTCATTATATTCATTCTATTCATTCCATTCATTCTTTTATTCTTCATTCTAGTCATTCTACTCATTCATTCTTATTCATTCTATCATTATATTCATTCTATTCACTCTTAATTCATTCGATTCATTCTATTATTCATTCTATTCATTCTTCATATTCATTCTATTCATTCTATTCTTCTATTCATTCTATTCATTCTATTCATTCTATTCATTCTATTCATTCTATTCATTCTATTCATGCTATTCATTCTATCATCTATTCATTCTATTCATTCTATTCATTCTATTCATTCTATTCATTCTATTCATTCTATTCATTCTATTCATCTATTCATTCTATTCATTCTATTCATTCTATTCATTCTATTCATTCTATTCATTCTATCATTCATTCTATTCATTCTATTCATTCTATTCATTCTATTCATTCTATTCATTCTATTCATTCTATTCATTCTATTCATTCTATTCATTCTATTCATTCTATTCATTCTATTCATTCTATTCATTCTATTCATTCTATTCATTCTATTCATTCTATTCATTCTATTCATTCTATTCATTCTATTCATTCTATTCATTCTATTCATTCTATTCATTCTATTCATTCTATTCATTCTATTCATTCTATTCATTCTATTCATTCTATTCATTCTATTCATTCTATTCATTCTATTCATTCTATTCATTCTATTCATTCTATTCATTCTATTCATTCTATTCATTCTATTCATTCTATTCATTCTATTCATTCTATTCATTCTATTCATTCTATTCATTCTATTCATTCTATTCATTCTATTCATTCTATTCATTCTATTCATTCTATTCATTCTATTCATTCTATTCATTCTATTCATTCTATTCATTCTATTCATTCTATTCATTCTATTCATTCTATTCATTCTATTCATTCTATTCATTCTATTCATTCTATTCATTCTATTCATTCTATTCATTCTATTCATTCTATTCATTCTATTCATTCTATTCATTCTATTCATTCTATTCATTCTATTCATTCTTTCATTCTATTCATTCTATTCATTCTATTCATTCTATTCATTCTATTCATTCTATTCATTCTATTCATTCTATTCATTCTATTCATTCTATTCATTCTATTCATTCTATTCATTCTATTCATTCTATTCATTCTATTCATTCTATTCATTCTATTCATTCTATTCATTCTATTCATTCTATTCATTCTATTCATTCTATTCATTCTATTCATTCTATTCATTCTATTCATTCTATTCATTCTATTCATTCTATTCATTCTATTCATTCTATTCATTCTATTCATTCTATTCATTCTATTCATTCTATTCATTCTATTCATTCTATTCATTCTATTCATTCTATTCATTCTATTCATTCTATTCATTCTATTCATTCTATTCATTCTATTCATTCTATTCATTCTATTCATTCTATTCATTCTATTCATTCTATTCATTCTATTCATTCTATTCATTCTATTCATTCTATTCATTCTATTCATTCTATTCATTCTATTCATTCTATTCATTCTATTCATTCTATTCATTCTATCATTCTATTCATTCTATTCATTCTATTCATTCTATTCATTCTATTCATTCTATTCATTCTATTCATTCTATTCATTCTATTCATTCTATTCATTCTATTCATTCTATTCATTCTATTCATTCTATTCATTCTATTCATTCTATTCATTCTATTCATTCTATTCATTCTATTCATTCTATTCATTCTATTCATTCTATTCATTCTATTCATTCTATTCATTCTATTCATTCTATTCATTCTATTCATTCTATTCATTCTATTCATTCTATTCATTCTATTCATTCTATTCATTCTATTCATTCTATTCATTCTATTCATTCTATTCATTCTATTCATTCTATTCATTCTATTCATTCTATTCATTCTATTCATTCTATTCATTCTATTCATTCTATTCATTCTATTCATTCTATTCATTCTATTCATTCTATTCATTCTATTCATTCTATTCATTCTATTCATTCTATTCATTCTATTCATTCTATTCATTCTATTCATTCTATTCATTCTATTCATTCTATTCATTCTATTCATTCTATTCATTCTATTCATTCTATTCATTCTATTCATTCTATTCATTCTATTCATTCTATTCATTCTATTCATTCTATTCATTCTATTCATTCTATTCATTCTATTCATTCTATTCATTCTATTCATTCTTTCATTCTATTCATTCTATTCATTCTATTCATTCTATTCATTCTATTCATTCTATTCATTCTATTCATTCTATTCATTCTATTCATTCTATTCATTCTATTCATTCTATTCATTCTATTCATTCTATTCATTCTATTCATTCTATTCATTCTATTCATTCTATTCATTCTATTCATTCTATTCATTCTATTCATTCTATTCATTCTATTCATTCTATTCATTCTATTCATTCTATTCATTCTATTCATTCTATTCATTCTATTCATTCTATTCATTCTATTCATTCTATTCATTCTATTCATTCTATTCATTCTATTCATTCTATTCATTCTATTCATTCTATTCATTCTATTCATTCTATTCATTCTATTCATTCTATTCATTCTATTCATTCTATTCATTCTATTCATTCTATTCATTCTATTCATTCTATTCATTCTATTCATTCTATTCATTCTATTCATTCTATTCATTCTATTCATTCTATTCATTCTATTCATTCTATTCATTCTATTCATTCTATTCATTCTATTCATTCTATTCATTCTATTCATTCTATTCATTCTTTTCATTCTATTCATTCTATTCATTCTATTCATTCTATTCATTCTATTCATTCTATTCATTCTATTCATTCTATTCATTCTATTCATTCTATTCATTCTATTCATTCTATTCATTCTATTCATTCTATTCATTCTATTCATTCTATTCATTCTATTCATTCTATTCATTCTATTCATTCTATTCATTCTATTCATTCTATTCATTCTATTCATTCTATTCATTCTATTCATTCTATTCATTCTATTCATTCTATTCATCTATTCATTCTATTCATTCTATTCATTCTATTCATTCTATTCATTCTATTCATTCTATTCATTCTATTCATTCTATTCATTCTATTCATTCTATTCATTCTATTCATTCTATTCATTCTATTCATTCTATTCATTCTATTCATTCTATTCATTCTATTCATTCTATTCATTCTATTCATTCTATTCATTCTATTCATTCTATTCATTCTATTCATTCTATTCATTATTCATTCTATTCATTCTATTCATTCTATTCATTCTATTCATTCTATTCATTCTATTCATTCTATTCATTCTATTCATTCTATTCATTCTATTCATTCTATTCATTCTATTCATTCTATTCATTCTATTCATTCTATTCATTCTATTCATTCTATTCATTCTATTCATTCTATTCATTCTATTCATTCTATTCATTCTATTCATTCTATTCATTCTATTCATTCTATTCATTCTATTCATTCTATTCATTCTATTCATTCTATTCATTCTATTCATTCTATTCATTCTATTCATTCTATTCATTCTATTCATTCTATTCATTCTATTCATTCTATTCATTCTATTCATTCTATTCATTCTATTCATTCTATTCATTCTATTCATTCTATTCATTCTATTCATTCTATTCATTCTATTCATTCTATTCATTCTATTCATTCTATTCATTCTATTCATTCTATTCATTCTATTCATTCATTCTATCATTCTATTCATTCTATTCTATTCATTCTATTCATTCTATTCATTCTATTCATTCTATTCATTCTATTCATTCTATTCATTCTATTCATTCTATTCATTCTATTCATTCTATTCATTCTATTCATTCTATTCATTCTATTCATTCTATTCATTCTATTCATTCTATTCATTCTATTCATTCTATTCATTCTATTCATTCTATTCATTCTATTCATTCTATTCATTCTATTCATTCTATTCATTCTATTCATTCTATTCATTCTATTCATTCTATTCATTCTATTCATTCTATTCATTCTATTCATTCTATTCATTCTATTATTCTTCTATTCATTCTATTCATTCTATTCATTCTATTCATTCTATTCATTCTATTCATTCTATTCATTCTATTCATTCTATTCATTCTATTCATTCTATTCATTCTATTCATTCTATTCATTCTATCATTCTATTCATTCTATTCATTCTATTCATTCTATTCATTCTATTCATTCTATTCATTCTATTCTTCTATTCTTCTATTCATTCTATTCATTCTATTCATTCTATTCATTCTATTCATTCTATTCATTCTATTCATTCTATTCATTCTATTCATTCTATTCATTCTATTCATTCTATTCATTCTATTCATTCTATTCATTCTATTCATTCTATTCATTCTATTCATTCTATTCATTCTATTCATTCTATTCATTCTATTCATTCTATTCATTCTATTCATTCTATTCATTCTATTCATTCTATTCATTCTATTCATTCTATTCATTCTATTCATTCTATTCATTCTATTCATTCTATTCATTCTATTCATTCTATTCATTCTATTCATTCATTCATCTATTCATTCTATTCATTCTATTCATTCTATTCATTCTATTCATTCTATTCATTCTATTCATTCTATTCATTCTATTCATTCTATTCATTCTATTCATTCTATTCTTCTATTCATTCTATTCATTCTATTCATTCTATTCATTCTATTCATTCTAATTCATTCTATTCATTCTATTCATTCTATTCATTCTATTCATTCTATTCATTCTATTCATTCTATTCATTCTATTCATTCTATTCATTCTATTCATTCTATTCATTCTATTCATTCTATTCATTCTATTCATTCTATTCATTCTATTCATTCTATTCATTCTACTATTCATTCTATTCATTCTATTCATTCTATTCATTCTATTCATTCTATTCATTCTATTCATTCTATTCATTCTATTCATTCTATTCATTCTATTCATTCTATTCATTCTATTCATTCTATTCATTCTATTCATTCTATTCATTCTATTCATTCTATTCTTCTATTCATTTCATTCTTTCATTCTATTCATTCTATTCATTCTATTCATTCTATTCATTCTATTCATTCTATTCATTCTATCTATTCATTCTATTCATTCTATCATCTATTCATTATTCATTCTATTCATTCTATTCATTCTATTCATTCTATTCATTCTATTCATTCTATTCATTCTATTCATTCTATTCATTCTATTCATTCTATTCATTCTATTCATTCTATTCATTCTATTCATTCTATTCATTCTATTTTCTATTCATTCTATTCATTCTATTCATTCTATTCATTCTATTCATTCTATTCATTCTATTCATTCTATTCATCTATTCATTCTATTCATTCTATTCATTCTATTCATTCTATCATTCTATTCATTCTATTCATTCTATTCATTCTATTCATTCTATTCATTCTATTCATTCTATTCATTCTATTCATTCTATTCATCATTCTATTCATTCTATTCTATTCTATTCATTCTATTCATTCTATTCATTCTATTCATTCTATTCATTCTATTCATTCTATTCATTCTATTCATCATTCTATTCATTCTATTCATTCTATTCATTCTATTCATTCTATTCATCTATTCATTCTATTCATTCTATTCATTCTATTCATTCTTTCATTCTATTCTTCTATTCATTCTATTCATTCTATTCATTCTATTCATTCTATTCATTCTATTCATTCTATTCATTCTATTCATTCTATTCATTCTATTCATTCTATTCATTCTATTCATCTATTCATTCTATTCATTCTATTCATTCTATTCATTCTATTCATTCTATTCATTCTATTCATTCTATTCATTCTATTCATTCTATTCATTCTATTCATTCTATTCATTCTATTCATTCTATTCATTCTATTCATTCTATTCATTCTATTCATTCTATTCATTCTATTCTATTCTCTATTCATTCTATTCATTCTATTCATTCTATTCATTCTTCTATTCATTCTATTCATTCAATCAATTCAATTCATTTTATTCGTTACCACCCGCTTACCTGTAATTTGGAGCCCTTGCTTGAGAACAACCATAAATACTTCCTGCTTCCACAGTACGTACAGGCGGTGATAGTCGCGGACATGATCGTGGCCCAAAATTATAAACACTAACTTTTTGTGGAGGAAAACGACTCTCTATCGATAAACGAACATCTTCAATGTTATTGGTTTTATAGGCAGATTCAAAACCCTCCGAAGGGCAGGGCATGACTAAGACACGCGAAGTTATATAACTGATATCTAAATCAGTACGAGCGATTGTCTGTTGCATAGTTTGCATAACTTTTGATGAAGTATCTTTAAGATTTTTCAAAAAACTACCAGCGCCACCACGTATGGAAGAAAATAAACTACCATTAGCATTGGCAGCGGCCGAGGGGTTATTTAAGGAACTTTGAGAGTGAGGCGATTGAGAACGATTGAACATAGTAGAGGAAGGCTCATCATAGAATGTTGAATTACCAGCTACAGTACGCTGCTGCGTCTGTGGAACGGCCGCAGCAGCACTGGTGGAGTGGGATTTTGGGGATTATATGAATGTTCTGGTGTAGTAGTAATAATGGCTTTCCATCCAACTCTAGAGGAGCCTTTACGAACCAATTCATAGATTCCGATATAGCAGCTAAGCGATCCAAATCATGGTTACATTAAAACGTTGATCCGGATTTACATTTAAGCAACCTTTTTTTTATAAAGAAAACAATTTTAAGAGACTTACAAGCAAAATACAATAGAAAATTATAAAACAAACCTTTAATGATGTCATGAAAACAAATAAATCTTGAATCTGTCGGTATAATAAAATTACCATTGACTATGCGTAATTTAGCAGAGTCCTCAAATGATGTTTTTGAAAGCATAAACATATAATATACAACCCAAAGACCAAACGTCCACTTTTAAGCCGACTTCATAATTAGACCAAGTATCAAGCATTTCAGGAGCACGATACATTGGTGTAGTAACACTACTTAGCTAAAAGAAAACAAAAATTAATATTTTAATCATTAATAATCATTAACAACAAACCTGATCTTCTAACAAATTACGCTGTTGAGCATTCCATCTAAAGTGGGTGAAAAAATTTCTGTAGTAGCTGAACCAAAATCGCATAATTTAAGTTGTTTATCATCTCCCATAAATAATTTTCTATTTTAATATCCCTATGAACAATAGGTGGAGACTGTGAATGCATGTGAGCTACCGCCTTGGTGGCTTGATAGAATATTCGCAATATAAGAGCAGGATCCAATAGAAACCCAGACAATCAATTAAAGAACCACCTACAAAATAAATATTATATATGCAATTGCTTTAAAGCGTAAAGGCCCAATAATTTTTAGCAATAAAGCAATTAAAATTCTAAAATACTAATGGTAAATTTTTAATATATTTAAATTTTTAACTGTGGTGCTTGATTTCTTACCTTTACACAATTCTGTCAATAGCAAATATTCTGCTCTCTGTTGTGGTCCATTTGTTTTATCTATAATGTTGCTGCAACAAAGCCGACATTTTGGATGGCCTGTTAATTGTTTGTGTGTATTGATTTCATTGATTATAGCCTGGCACGCTTTCTTTATCAGCACACGATAAGACGTTTAAGGGCATACTCTTTTCCGTTTGTATATCTTGAGCCACTATACAAACGCAAAACCGCCTGGTACAAAAAAAAAATAAACTTACAAATAAAATAAAATATATATAATTATATTCTAAAGATAAGCAAACAAAATGAACCATAATACCATTTTGGTATTATAATTGGAAATAACTTTGTCTGAAACACTTTCCAAAATCAAAATCAACATCAATATTTAGTTCACTTTAGAACATATTTTAATACAAATATTTTTGTTTTGAATATTTTTTTTTCATTAGCTTCAAACTTTTGTTATTTTAATTTGTTAATAAGTTTTTGGTTAATGATTTTATTTGGCATTTTCAAATGAGGTATAATTATGAGATGTAAATATTTTCTAAAATAGATAATGAACTCTACTTCTACTTCTACACACAGATAATAAATTGGTTGGAATTCCATTGTAACCAACAAAATTTAATCATTATTCAAAATTTCAATTGTAAGTACTTAATATCATCATCAGAATAATCAAACTAATTGTGAACAGAAAATATATAAAATTAAACAAAACACAGTCACATCATTCAAAATATTGGTTTTTCTAATCAATATTGAAAAATATTATCTTCTTTAATACCAACAACCAACCACTTTTCGAAGATTTTATCCCTTGAATAAATATTTGCAGTTAAAATCGAATATTAATTTCGCCTGCAAAAAACAATTACTCTATCTAAAATATTAGTTTTCGTTATGAACTTTAAATAATATAAGTTTTTTTATATTTTTGGTAACTCTAATAAAATATTAAGAT